>JAJIYU010007565.1:0-19204 GCA_030144865.1 Tinospora cordifolia | reverse complement strand
CCACCATTTGCACCCAAAATTTCTTAAAATCTTTGAAATTAATCTATTTGACTTATTTTATTTATTTTCCTCAAACTTATTTATTTTTTATTTATTTGACAAAATTTTGGGATATTACATATACAAATAACATGGTATATATATATATACGTGTAATTATTTACGCATAATATACAAATAACATTGTATATATATACATGATATACAAATAACATGGTGTATATATATATATATTTGTATGTCACATTATTTATATATGTAATCAATTATATAAATAACATGGTATATATATATATAAATATTTGTTTGTCACATTAATTTGTTTTATATGAAATTCATACAAAATTCGTGTGTGTTATATAATTAAACATATATAAGTTTCTATTGTGCATATATAATTTATTGTATAACACATGCATTTTTATTTGTAGTTCTTATATATATGTATATATATATTCGCGCATTATTCACATGTCATTCTCGAACTGTCGTACCAAGCAACCGAACAATCTTTATACCTGCATACCTATGAAATTATTCTCATATTATACAGTTATTCTCTTGCATTATACATGAATTATTTGTTTGTTATACCCACATTATTCAATCATAAATAAAGTACATATATATACATATATATATATATATGTGTGTGTGTGTGTGTGTGTGCGTGCACTGTTTGTTTATCCCCACATTATTATGAAATTATTCTCACATTATTATGAAATTATTCTCACATTATACCTCTATTCCGCACATTATACATAAATTATTCTTTTGTTATACCCGCATTATTCAGTCAAAATTTAAGTATATACACACACACACACACACACACACACACACACACATATATATATATATATATATATATGTGTGTGTGTGTGTGTGTGTGTGTATTATTCATTTATCCTCGCATTATTCATCCCAAATTTTTTTGCCAAACGACTGAACAATTTTTATACTTGAATTATTCAGATATTATTCACACATCACACACACACACACACACACACACACACACACATATATATATATATATATATATATATATCTGCGCACAAATCACTTCCTTGCGATTCAGTTTTCGATTCAGGTTGTTTCCATTTTTGTGCCCTAATCTCTCCGTGTTCTTCGATTAAGTTATTCATTTACTTGCGATTTCCACTATTATAATGAAGAACGAGTGTTGTTCATCCTCTATCAACAGGACGACCGTAAATGCTGAGAACCAGGTACATCACACTCTTCCAAATCTTGTATTTGTATTCGTCTGAATGTGATAGTGAATGGTTGTGTGGTCTGTTCAACTTTGTTTGAACTATGATATTATACTATAGCATTTATTGATTGTTTATTACATAATAGAGTATAACATGTTATTATGATATTATACACTTTTTATTTTGTTATTATACACTTTTAAACATGTTATTTTCGTATTATACACCTACAGGAATATCAATATATTGTTAAACCTGAAGATAGATACTCAGCCAAGGTTGGGTGCTTGACTAACTTGAACTCATGCAACATATTAATTTCCACGTTGACAAATTACCAGTTGTTGATGTTTTGGGTGACTTGTTTTGGCCATTTTCTTCATATGAAGCAGTTGTTTTGGCAACCTCAGATTATTCATAACATATTGTTGAGAGAGGTTATTCAAGAAGACGAATCTATTCTAGTCTTCAATTTCAATAACATTATTGTAAAATTCTTCATAGTTAAATTTGCAATGATAATGGGTTTGAAATGCAGTAGAAAAACCAGAAACATTACAACCGATTTTGAGGATAAAATTTTGAAGGAAAAATATTTTAAGGGAGTGAAAAAGATAAATAAGAAGTGTATAGTTGACGCATTTACAAATTGGGTATCAAAAAATGATGATGATTCTGTGAAGATTGCAATTTTGTTCTTCATTAATTGTTTTGTGTTTTCTAATAAAATGGAAAAGTTAGTAAATGAAGTTGATTTTGAACTTGTACAATCTAGTAAATATATGGATTATCCCTTAGGCAAGGCTTTTTTTGACATGACAATAGAATCCATGAAGGGTAATTTTGCAGTGGATGCATTCTGGCTGGAAGCTAGGAGGGGCAAATACTCAATTATGTATAGGCTTCTTGGGTTCCCAATCGCATTACAAGTTTGGTTTTATGAGTTTTTTATTGATATTGATGGTTTGTTTGCCAATCGACGTATCAATGGATATCCTTGTACACTAAATTGGACTTGCATTGACATGCCCAATTTTAAGAGCATGGAGAAGGTGCTAAACAATTTATCTATTAATAAGGTAATTTTTCATGTATTTGATCATATATTATACACAACATTTATATTATAATTGAACTATTCTTTGTTGTCAAATTTCTTATGATCTCATATTTTTCTATTTTCAGTTCAAAAATTTTGTAAGAAGCCCCAACGAGCTACTGCAGCCATATATGGATGGCTTGATTGCAGAACAAGATGGGGGCCAACATCAATTTTTAGATTACGATAATTTTGTTGATCCCCCAAAATTTCTTTTGTCGCCTCCTGTAAATAAACCTATTAGTGGTAATATTGTTGTAAATAAGTCTTGAGCAACTATGAATATACCTGGAAGGCAGTGCGATTGTTGTAACGAGATCAAAATAATGTTAAAAGAGGGTTTTGATAAGATTTTTGAAGAAATTAATTATTTGAAATCCCTATTGCAGAAGGTAAATGTTCCAAGCTTCAAAACCAATGAATTTTTTTAGACCTTCATTGCAATATAATAATGATATGATAGTAGTATACCATTTATATACCTACATTATGCCATGAGTATAATATATTATATATTGTATGCTTGTTGTTATCTACTATTTGCTTGTGTATATTGATGGCATACCAACTGTATACATTCACTTGGCTCACTAAATTTTTCATTTTTCATGTAAAAAGATGATGTAAATAAAGCAAAAGACAGTAAAGAAGAATTTGCTAGTAGGGAACAATTTACTAATGTCGAAGCTACATGCCAGAGTTTGACGGCATTGCAAGAGATTGTTAGCAATAGCGGCAAAAAAATGAAGGTAATTTTCAACACTTTATTTAGATTGTGATTTGTCATTTAGATTTATTTTCATTATCCATTAATATTGTACATTTTCATGTTAAAGGCTGACTCAACAATAACTGAACGTGAGAGAAGGAAGAAAAAATCATCAATCTTGGTAAGATCATGAATACGATTCTTTTATTAATTAAAGATTATGTTTTTGTAGTTTTTATGAATCTAATTAGTTTATCTACTTTTAGGACATTTCTCGTTTAATTTCACTGACCCAAGTTGCTGGCAAGGATGAATCGAAATATTATACACCTGTTGAATGTGAAGGAAAAACCATGATTTATGAAATTGTTAAGTCAACAATCAATGTTGTGAATTCAGTTATCTCTATTGAAGATCACACTCCACTTCTTCCACCTCCTATAGTTAATAAAAGGGGGAGGCGTCCCGCTGGAGATAAACATAAAGGAAAGGAGATTGTGAAGGGACAACTATCCCCTTTAGACATCTGTCTGCTTGAAGATATAGAAAGCAGTGTTGTTGCTGAGTTTGATGAGTGGATTCAAAAGGGTTGGCTGAAGCGCTCGAAGCAAGTTTTCTTATATATCAAGTTTGCATTCCGAATATTGTTGTTATTTATAATACATTGATATTAACATCTATTACATTATTTAGGTCAAATAAAGTATACCATGATCGTGAGAACAATTTGAATCCATCTTTTGATTTTTCAATCACTGATGTTTCTAATAAGGAATGGTTTTACACATTGATACCCCAGGTTAGCCTATCTCCTCCTCTATAAGTTTAATTTTTTGCACTTGATATTATTGCTTACAGATATTATACTGATAATATACCAACATAATACCAAAATATAGGGTTTTGGACACTTTGCAATGTCTCTATACACATATTATACTAATATGATATCAATCTCATGTAACACCCCAACCCCCGTATCTTTAAGCAGTGTACATTGCCACCAATCTCTTGACAGTGGACTTAACAAAACGGCGAGTCGGGCTGGTGCTACATTACAAGCGACACACACTTGTTCTTTTCTTTTCAATATCTTGTGTCTTTGTATAAAATTCAAGAATACAAAATTTTCAATAAAATCAAGGAAAATTAAAAGAGATAAAGAAATTCCAACTATTTTATTCATAATAGAAATTGAAAGTAGTAAGCGGAAGTCTTCAAAATACTTTTCAGTAGAAAAGCATAAAACTTTGGGCAACATGCCCTAAAAATTCTAAAAAATAATACTGTAGAAACTTTCTATTAAACTATCTATATTCAACCGCTCCATGGGTTCATGCTGCTGAAAAATAAGAAACGAAGAGTGAGCACATAGCCCAGTGGATCCTTTTCGAACAACCATCTTTCATATTCAAACTCATAACACAATCATAATTCAAATACTTGCAATCATTAGGCGTTTCAAACAACAATTTGTTTAAGTCGAGTCTTAGACCAAAAGGGCCTTTAATCCCTTGATGTTTTTAACTAAGTAAATAGGGCCCACTCGGCATCAACCCATTAGTGGCATATGTCGGCATCAACCCATTACACATGGTAACCCACCAGTGGTTCACAACCCTCAAGCACTTACGTCTGAAAAACATATGACCTAACTCATATGAAAAGAACATCCATAGTGTCGCCATGACCACTATGATGGCACGTGGTTATTATCTCCATCGTCTTTGATTAATTCTCATATCATGATCTCATAAAATAAACTTCAGAATATGAAATCAAACTAAAACTCAGAATATACACAGTCGATTCATGAAACACTCATAAAATTTAAAGCCTAAGCATGATACTAACATGGCATGAATGATATGATTTCTCAAACATGAATCAAAACTAAAATAATAAAATAAACATGTAAAATTCTAGAACTGAAGTTGAAAATCTTTGAATTCAATGAAAAACACACAACAATGAGCATGCCATGAATTCAAATAAGAACAGAAGGGTATTCTAGAAATCACTTCCACCTTGTAACACTTTTCTTCCGAAATTTCGACAGCAATTCTCCTCACGTACTAGTGCCAATGAAGATTGCCCAACTTAATTCTCCAAATTCGAGAGAAGAACTTCTCACACACACAAGAAGGGAAAGATGTGAAAAGGTGCCAAGAAGAAGGCTTTGAGAAAAAAAGATGAGCATTCAACTCTAATTTTTTGGAATAAATGAAATTATGAGCCTAGGGGGGTTTATATAGGTTTTTCAAGGGAGAAAATTAGAAAGTTTTATGTCCTTCTTTGAATAAAACACTCTAATTCGCCCTAATTTCATACTTTCTAATTTTTGGAGCAAAATGAGTATTTTTAGGAATTTTTTCGAATTTTAGAAATATTTTTCAGAATTTAGAAACTATTTTTCAAAATTTTTGAAAATTTTTTTGTATCTTTGTTAATTTTTCGGCAATTTTTGTAATTTAAATTTTAAGTTTTATCTGGTTCCTCAGATTTTTCTCGAGACACACATTCAGAGCTAATCAGAACTGTCGGATTAATCTCGGATAAATCAACAGAATTCAAATTTTTTTATCACAGCCGTTGGATTTCCTCGAGCGCATCAACGATCACGATCTAATAAAAAATGGCTTTGATCTGAACTGTCCAATGATCCTCGAGTGCAGCACTGTTCGCGATCTCTCAACGCGGCTTCGATCTCGACCATCGGATGATCCTTGATCACAGTGTGCGGATCTGATTTCACGATCAACGAATCTCATTCTGGCCGCTCAATCTTCCTCGAATTACGCACGCGGATCTTTGACCATTCGATCTTGTTGATTCAGTGCGCTCGTACGTATGTGCAGATCTAATATTGGTCGTAGGATGGTGAGATCAGATTCCAGATCTACCGTTCACAGCATTTTGAGTTTGTTTTTTTTATTTTTCAACCGAATTTCTTGCTTTCTTTTCGAATTTTTTCCCAAATCTCGATCCCAATTAACTTTCTAATCTTGTTTTCATCAAAAATTGCACAAATCCTTGTGTTTTTTACTATGATATCCCATTTTATGCATTATAATCGTCCTTTTTTCTTCCAAAAATCCACTAAATTGATTTTTATTTCTCATTTGGGTAACTAGGACATGCCAAATTTTTCATTCATCAATTTTGTATAATTTTCTAAGTAAAAATTCAAATTTCATATAAACTTTTTAAGATGTTACATCTCACCTATATATTCCATGTCCTTAAACTATGTTATGTTGTTTTGTATACATATTATACTGATATGATACCAACATCATCTATGTAACATGTTCTTAAACTCTATTATGTTTACTATTTAAGTATAATGAGATGTTATACAAATAGCATACTTATTATGTTTTGAATGTTTCATGTTTATACAATTTTTATTCATAACCCAAATCTTTTATTGTAATTTAAAAATTTTGTATTGGTAGCATGTAGATGGGATGTTTTATTACTTGCGCAAGAAAAGCAAGTATGACGAATCGATTAAGATCAAGTGTACAACGATAGACAACTTTTTCGATCAAAAGTTGCAGTCTATTTATAGAAGATTCGAAGAAGAGAAGGATGCATATGTGTTAGGGGATGAGATGGTAATTATAAAGTATATGCTAGGGCACTACATGTACTGCAACACTCCATGGTCTGATGTTGACTACGTCATTTTCCCTATTAATATTGTGGCTGCGTTCCACTGGATCCTCGGTTGCATTAGCATTCACGAGGTTTGCATATATGTTTACGATTCCCTACGTACTCCTACTATCGATGTTGCGTCAATGGAGGCAGTTCAAGCTTATTCCACCATTCTTCCTTTTTTATCTCGAGATGATTGAATATTACGAATCGAAAGTTGATCAAAAGGATAGATCTGGGAAAGAGTCATTCAAGGTGCAAGTGGTTGATAATCTACTAGAGCCAGATTAGCATGATTGTGGAATGTTCATGTTTTATTTTACTGAATGTTTTGCCACCAAAAAGGAAATTTCACCTGTTTTTGATGTGGTGAACTACAGGAAAAGGGTGGTTGTTAATTTGTACTTGCATGGTAGAATGAAACAGAATGAAGGCACCAAGAATAACGATGAAATATTAGGTCGATTCAATGTTGACTGTAAGATCCAATCATAGTGGGTATTAAAGAAGTGAAAAATGGAAGAAGCTAGGCTGTCATATCTTGCATCACAATTTTTCAAGGACAATGTGTAATACTATTTTTGATATTTCAGATATGTATCATTTTAACACAATTATTGTTCATTTATAACAATCTCAACTATTTTTCGTTTGAATTTTTTTTTTTTTGTCTTCTATGGCAGATTGTTTTATTTTTGAATCATCTATGAATAATGTTATTCATATGTGAACTTTGTTATACTGATTTTATTCGAAAATGATACAAGTGATCAATTTTGAAGCATTGATCTCAGTTTTATGCACACATTATTCTTAAGTTAAACGTATTTTATTCATTTTATATACACGCATTATCCACATAGTATACCTATGTTATACCATTATTTAAGTATTATTCACGCAATTGAATGATTAAATATTATGAACGCATTATTCATATAGTATACTTCGATTATACCACTATTCACTCATTATTCGTAAGGTATATTAACCAAACGAAAAATATTTATACCTGCATTATTCGGTCATAATATCTATATTATTCCACTATTCAAGAATTATTCTCGGTTGGTTTTTATACATACATTATTCTACTATTATTTGTGCTTATTCATTTGTATCGGTTAGATTATTCATGCTTTATTTATATGTTACACTTACGTTATACATATATTTATGCATCATTTAGGAAATTGAAAGATGTTCTTTTTATACACGTATTATTCACATGGTATACCTAGGTTATACTATTAATTATTCACACATTTTTCATAAGGTATATTGACCAATAGAACAATTTTTATACGTGCATTATTCGATCGTTATTGTTATTTGTTTATAGGTGAATTATTTAATTTTTATCCTTACATTATACCACATTTAATGGGTTATATATATAATTAGTCACGCATTATTCAATTGTTATCACTAGATTTTTATACACACATTATTCTATCTTTATCCCGATATTAAACTACATTTTACGGGTTATATATATCATCATACACGCATTATTCGATTGTTATTGCTATATGTTTATACACGCATTATTCGATTTTTATCCTTACATTATACAACATTTCGCGAGCTATATATACAATTATTTACGCATTATTTGATCGTTATCGCTAGATTTTTATAAGGGTATTAATCGATCTTTATCCCTACATCATACAACATTTCACTGGTTATTTATATCATTTTTCATGCATTATTCGATCGTTATCATTAGATTTTTATACACGCATTATTCAATATTTATCCCTACATTATATTATATTTTACTGGTTATATGTATACCATCATTCACGAATTAATTATTCGATCGTTATTGCTAGATTTTTATATGTATATTATTCAATATTTATTCTTACATTATACCACATTTCACGTGTTATATATACCAAATAAATTATTCACACAATATTTGATCAATATCCCTACATTTTTAAACGTGCATTATTCTAGCATTATACCTATATTATACCACTATTCATAGGTTATATCATTATTCACACATTATTCTATCGTTATTCTTACATCTTTATATGCACATTATTCGACCGTTATGCATACATTATACCACCATTCACGGGTTAGACCATTATTTACCTATTAGTGGTATTATATAGGTATAACATATGAATAACGTGTATATATATATATATATAACGTAATACGTTTACAACAGTCAAATAAAATTTGTTATAGACGGCTATAGACAACGTTCACGAATGAATGTTGTAATAACTTACGTTATTTTAACAACAGTCAACTAACGAACGTTGTAGAAGGTATCATTCGACAACGAGCAAGTACGATTATTGTAATAACATAGAACAACGTTCGTCTGCTTGTTGTAATGGCCTTTTCAACAACATTCCCATGGTGAACGTTGTTGTACACATTTTACATAAGCGATTTTATAACAGACATTTTATGAACGTTGTTGTATGTCTTCTATTAAAACGATAATTGATGCACGTTGTTGAATTGACGTTGTTGTATCATCAATTTCTCGTAGTGTACCTAAGACTACAGAGTTTTGTCAATGTCAAATTTTGTACAAACTAGGGGTGTTCATCAACCCGCCCAATCCAAACCTTTTAGGTTGGTTTGGGTTGGGTTGAATTAGTTAATTGGGTTTGGTTGGATTTTAAAATGCCTAACCCGAAGGGTTTGGGTTGGGTTGTGGGTTAAATACTTAAAAACTCGAACGTAACCAACCCAACCCAATCATACTTATTCTTCTTTGTTAATTATAAATGCTTTTAAAAATAAATGAAAAAGTTTTTGAAATATTTTTATTATATATAAATGATAAACTTATAAGTAACTATTTAAATTGATATGATTATTTATGTTATATCAACTCTTCTTTCTATATAAATACTATCTAATATTTTCAAAAACTAATAATAATTATTTTTTCTTTCTTCAAAATCATCGATTTTATACTAGAAGAATTTCAATTTGAAAGATAACATCATTAAGTTTTACTAATGTTAAATTTATGTAAATCAAAGTAATAAGAAGATTTCAAAAATAATATTATTTTTATATGTATAATGAGTTGACTATAAATTATAATTAAAGATAAATATACAGAAAAATTTTAATTTAATAGTTATTTTGTAACGAAAACATTAAAATATAATAAAAAATATTGAATTAGAGCCAACCCGATAAACCGATCCAACCCACCGAATCCGAAGTGTTTGGGTTGGGTTGGGTTTAACCATAGATTGGTTTGGGTTGGGTTTGAACTTTTCCAACCTGAACTGTTTGGGTTGGGTTGTGGGTTTACCCTAAATCCGACCCAACCCAACCCAACTCACGAACACCTCTAGTACAAACCAAGCACACAAACTATTTGAAAGTATCTTAGTTTTTTGTTTCATCACACTAAAGGAAATTTCAATTTCATAGGTCACTCAGTGAAAATTTTCAAAAATATGGCATGGATCTAACCTAAGTAACACCTATATAATTTATATATTCATGTCCTAAATCTAATATGCTCATGATTTAATTCTAAATAAATAATCCTAATATCTAAATGTCATGAAAGAATTTTAATAATAACTATGTATGTGATATGCCCATTTATATATGTAGTTTAAAAGCAATGGAGTGCACCAAATATATAAATATAAAGGAAAAAAGAACATGAAATTGAAGAAATTAAATTGAAGAAGAATTTCTTCAATGCACACCCCAAACTTAAACTATGCCTAGTCCTCAAGAGCACAACTTCACTTGGACCCTCATAGGAATGAGAGTATGCTAAAGCACTTAGAAAATCTAAGAAATTAAATTAAAAAATAAAATAAATGAAAAATAAAAAACAGTGGGTTACCTCCCACTAAGAGCTATGTTTAACGTCGTCAACTCAACATAGATACTGTGACACCCCGGGCCCCGCTCCGAGAGCCATCCACCGCAACACATCACGTCTAGGCCCAGCGCGAAGACTCGCGCTCCCGTTTGGCTACTTTGTCATGCGTATGAGATAAATCACATCAATCCTCGGATACTAGAGACCGGGATCGTCACTAACCATTTTTTTCAATCCATAAAATCGATGTCCATCCTTACCACTAAACACAGTGGATTAAAATATAAAAAACATTTCCTACGAATGTTTAGCTAATAGTAAATTATATCAAAACACATCACTAGATTTTCACAAAAAATATTCATAATAAATCAAGATACTACAGCGGAATCGACTATCCAAATACATAGCCAATGCTGTATAGTTTAGATATATCAGAAAAATATACATTTCCTTTGCAACGGAAACATTTCTTTAAAATCTTACAGAAATTCCACAGTTCAAAACAAATACAATGTTTCAAAATTTATGTCAAAAATTCTATATAGCAAAATAGGTCACATGCCTGAGTTTTCTTCATAAATACAAAAATGGTAAAACAATTTAAAATCAAGAGAAACTCAAAGTCCTTTGGTAACCTCCCAATGAGCCTATCCCACAGTATCCATACACCAGTCAGTCAGTGTACTCCACCTCTACGAGTACCTATAAAAGAGAGTGATGTGAGCTCGAGAGCCCAGTGGATCATCCCTACACATCACTAGCATTATATAAACCAAAATCCAAAACATGCACACACTTTCATTACATTAATCGTTTCAAACAGTCATTTATTTTGTTGTATTCTAAGACTGAAAGAGATCTTCTCCCGATTTTTCTCAGTGCCCAAAAATCGGTCCTAGCCGATAACTCCTCAAGCCATGCCACCGTTGCTGACCCTGGCACACATCCAAGAATAGGTGCAATGGTGTACGACCATTGTTCACCCATCCGAGGAACTCTCAACTGTAGCAGGCGGCTCCATTAAGAACATCGACGATGGGATCTGGAAATGTTATGTGGCAAATATGGCCTTGTCCACGAGTCTCGACAGATGCCACGATCGCCTCGGTACATGGAATTATTAAATCTTAATTTAATCTTCTTTAGTTTCAATCGATTTCATTCCATACCACATCATCATGCAAGGTATCTATCTCATGAAGCAAGTAATAAAAATAACCAAACATTATGTTTCATATTCAATTAAATACTAAAAGCATATGACCAGACATTATGCTCAATCATCAAGCAAAGCATTCAAGAATTTCACCAATCCTAGCATGCATCTAACATCCTAGACTACAAAAACATCATGCTTCAAACTTTAAGTTTACATAATACTAATGAGCAAGAGAATCTCACCCACCTAATAATTCAGAATGACCCTTGTGCCTACTCGCGAAAATCAACACTCAAAGTCCAAAGTCTAAAAATATAAATTTCATCATTAAAATTTCACCTTTTCTCAAAAGGCTTAAAAATCCATATTTCCATTTATACCACCTTAAGGTGCAAAATTACAGTCAACGCGTTCTAAACTAAGAATTAAATATATTTAAAACTATCAACTTCTTCAAAGGATTAGTGGATTGAGTTTTATTACCTATCCAAAGAATTGCATCCTAAATCAAGATCACCCGAAATTCGGATTTCTCATTTCACCACATCAACATACAAAACTACATTCATTTTCTTCCAAATTTAGAATAGAACAAATTTAATTCTGGTCATTACCTAAAACGTTGAGCGGATTGAGTTTTATCCTCCCTAAAGGATTTTTGCCCCCAAATCGCTTAGATCCGATCAAATTCTATTAGATTCCTCAAAAACTATAAATGAACAGTCAAAACTTCCAAAATTTAGTCTAGAATCATTAATTCATCGATTTAAAAGGAAGATCTAAGCTCACTTCACTCTGGATCATTCTGTGCTTCAGAAACCCCAAATCATCGATCACTTTTGCGATTTTGATGTTGTAAGCCTATGAGAAATGATTTGAACTAGTTTAAGGCTTCAGAATCTTACCTTAGACGCTTAGAATTGTTCTAGATCTGATCTAGATCATTTTGATTGTTTCTGGGCAAAAATCATATCTCCGATAACCAAAATCGGATGCCGCAAAGAATATCGCATTTCCCCTTTCATTTTGCCTCTATTTTGCAATTTTTTAAGGCCGTGTGGGTATTGTTCACAGATTCCCCTTTTTATTTTTTTATTTTTTTTTAATATTTCAGCCCTAGCTCTCTCCTTTTTCCAAAATTAGTTCAAAAAGGCCCCTATAAGTATCTTTTTTTTTTCTAATTTTTTTCTCAACTTTAACCAACGTAATTTATTTTATTTCTTTAATAAATATTATAATAAACATTTAAATCTTATTTTAAAACATTTTTATATTTATTTAGTATTTTTAAAAATTCATTTATTTCTTGTTTTCACGAACCTCATATATTTTTAACTTAAATATTATAAATTTTAAACTTTAACCCTTTTCCAAACATTCATTTTTTTCCAAACTTTAGGTTATACATATATCTATTTAAAAATCATGTTTTCAAACATTTTACTATTCATTTAATATTTATTTTTTAAATTTATTTTCAATGTGTTAAAATTTTTAGGGTGATTACAAATACGGGTTAACCCAAGGCCATTTTTATTGATCCTCGCAAACACTTTGGCTTTAAGCAACTCTTGCTTTAAAATATCCTATGGCTACTTATATTTCAGAAAATGGTGATGTGACTACTACTTAATAATTCTTTGAGTATCATCAGCATCATGTAGCTCTATAGTAGCATATTTTTGCTTCTAGTGTGCTTGTATGACCTTCCCTTTATCGGATTTAGCATCTATAGCCTTAATATCAGGAAGTCTGAGTTTTTCAACCTCTATCTTAGTGTCAGCTTGTACTTACTTACATTCTCGCACTTCAATAGGGGGCTTCAATGAACGACACTCGATTTTCATTCATTCTCAGTGTGAGCTCTCCCAAATGGCTAATCAATAAAAGGCATTAAGCACATATAATATAAAATAATACCTTGAAATAGGTTAATTAAAATAAAAATTAAAAGTTCCTACAATCTAAATTACATGCTAGAAATATAAACTATTCAACTAGACAAGGCATAAAGATTACAAATCAAAGAATTAAGTAAATAAAAGAGCATACTCTGGTATAATCTTGCTCTTCACCTTCTTCTCAGATTTATGTTCTCTGCTCACCATCACAGCAATACTCAAATAATGAATTTTGAATAATGAAAGAATTATACACGAGTGTTCTTTATATAGGCACATTTTACACTCTTATTTACACTCTTATTTACACTTAAACTCTGATTTCTACACGAATACAGAATAAAAGAATGGAAATTGTGTACCAAACAGAAATTGTCTGCCAAATTCCAGTCATGCCATAGCTTGGATAACCAAATTATATGTTTTGCCACTATTCATGTTCCTAATTTGATTTCTAGTCAAGCCACAATTATCACTTGGAGTTTATGCTTATACCATTCTGTCTTACGCACAAGTCATGCCCCCAATTCATCTTCTAGCCAGACCCATGGTAATACGAATTATTTACACAATTTTCCATTTGCTCATGCATTTTCTTATTCTTGTCTTCAACTTCTTCCATTTTACACTTGCTTTTTAACTTTATTACCTTTCTACCATTGTGAATTGTGCACAGGTGTAGGTCCCAATTTTGTTCCAGTCGACCCCTTTCTTTTTGCTCAAATTTACCGATTTTCGCCATTCTTTTTTACAGTCGAGCCATCCTCTATTTTGCTTAATTACAATTTCCATGCACACGGGTTGAGTGTGTGGGCTGGCCCGATTTGTGGATTGTTGCAATATTGAATGGGCTCTTTTTGGGCCTCCATTTTAATTGTTTTAAGCTTTGTACACTTAATGATTGTGTCTTGTACAGTATACTATTATACCTTTTTCTAATTATTTTAAATCTGTACAAACAATTGATAATTTTTTTTTCAGACATTAAATCACAAATAGGAATGATAAAAAATCATATTAAAATTTTTAAAATACATAAATACATGTAACGCTCCTAAAAATGCTTATGCACCTAATTATAAATAAATATATCAATATTTCCTATCTAACTAATGCAAAATATGTATAAATTTATATTATATATATATATATATATATATATATATATATATAATGTTAGTATGCAATGCAATTAATAACTACGTAACCTCTTCAAAAATTTGTTATAATTTAAATAAATAGAAATTTTTAATTATTTTCTATGTTACGTATTTTTTCATGTGATGTAATTCATAATGCTATCTAACAATATATATAATAATGTTATATTTATAACATTACATAATTAATCGTAACTTTAGATGTTAATCAATTGTATGACCTTATATGTAATTAATTAACATTTTTGTAGCATTAATTATACATATATAACGTTGTACATACATATAATACTAATTTGTAGATTATTTCTCTAATTCCATAAATTCAAATTTAATATGCCTATTAATCTTCAAAAATCCTAATTTTAGTATCATTGAGTTTATAATTTCATTCTGTACACTTCAGTAACCGCCAACCAAAATTCAGTACTAATAAGTATACACCTTATGTGTCGTTTTTCAATCATCATGTAAATTCTTAGGGCCTACATGACTACAAATAATATATATATATATATATTCTACTCCTTAATCTGAACTCAATGATACATATATTGTGTAGTTTTCTTTCTAGTAAAAATACACCATAGTTTTAGGTCACACAATTGACTAATACTTTTATTAAAAATTATAACAATTTGGGCCCACTACATACTGATATTGTCACCACCTTAGTCACAATTGACTTGGTGTATGGTTTTATTCTTGACAAGACTCAAACTTGAGTCTCCCAAAAGCGCTCAGCACAATGAGACACTCTGAAATGCACATTGTAATAACCTGTAAATTCTTAATATGAACACGTTGACAATGGAATTGCGAAATAAATTAATCAAGAAAAATAAAATGATAAAACCATTTTTTATAACTATATAGATATGTGAAAATAAATATTTTGATGTTTATTATGATTGATGTAGAAAATAATAATAATAATAATAATAATAGGCTAAAGAAAGAAAAATAAAAAATAACATTGGCAATTTCAACACGTACACATCAAAAATAAATTTTTAAAAATACTAAATAAATATAAAATTGTGCAAAAATAAGATTTAAATGTTTATTATAATATTTATTAAAAAATAAAAAAAATCACGTCGGTTGAAGTGGGAAGAAAAATCAAAAAACAAAAATGATACTTATAGGGACCTTTTTGAATTGACCTCAAAAAAAAGAACTAGGGGTAAAATATTAAAATAAATAAATAAATAATCTATGAATAGTAATCATAGGTATTGTTCATTACCTTTAAAAATCGCAAATCAGAGAGAATAACAAAATGAGAAATCGCAGATTCTTGGGGGAATCCAATTTTGGTCATCGGAGATCTGAGTTTTGCCCGAAGACAGTCAAAATGATCTAGAACAGATCTAGAACAATTCTAAGTAACTAAAGTAAGATTCTGAAGCCTTAAACTAGTTCAAATCATTTTCCATAGGCTAACAACATCCAAATCACAAAACTGATCAGTGATTTGGGGGTTTTGACGCACAAAATAATCCGAAGCGAATTGAGCTTAGATCTTCCTTTTAAATTGATGAATTAATTATTTTAGACTAAATTTTAGAAGTTTTGACTGTTCATTTGCAGTTTTTGACAAATCTAACAGAATTTGATCAGATCTGGGCAATTTGGGGGCAAAAATCCTTTAGGAAAGGATAAAACTCGATCTGCTCAACGTTTGAGGTAACAATCAGAATTAAAGTTGTTTTATTCTAAATTTGGAAGAAAATGAATGTAGTTTTGTATGCTGATATGGTAAAATGGAAAATCTGAATTTTGAAAAATCTTGATTAGGATGCAATTTTTTGGATAGGTAATAAAACTCAATCCACTCATCCTTTGAAGAAGTAATTAGTTTTAAATATGTTTAATTCTTAGTTTAGAACGCATTGACTATAATTTCACACCTTAAGGTGTTAAAAATGGAAATATGAATTTTTAAGCCTTTTGAAAAAAAAAAGGTAAAATTTTAATGATGAAATTGATATTTTCAGACTTCGAACATTGAGCGTTGATCTTCGCTAGTAGGCACAAAGGTCATTCCACATTATCAGGTGGGTAGGATTCTCTTGCTCACAAGTAATATGTAGATTTTAAGTTCAAAGAATGATAGTTGTATAGCCTAGGATGGTAGATGCATGCTAAGATGTGTATATTTCTTGAATGCTTTGATTGATGATTAAGCATAATGTCTAGTTATATGCTTTCAGTATTTGCTTGAAGATGAGGCATAATGTCTGGTTATATATATCATTTGCTACATGATTTAGATACCTTGAATGATGATATGGTATGAAATGAAATCTATTGAAACTAAAGAAGATAAAATTAAGATTTAGTAATTTCATGTACCGAGGCGATGGTGGCATCTGTTGACGACTCGCGAACATGGCCATATTTGCTGCATGACTCTTCCAGATACCATCGTTGGTATTCTTAATGAAGCCCCCTGCGAAGGCTGAGGGTTCCTCGAATGGGTGAGCAATGAACGTATGCCATTGCACCTTTTCTTGGATGTTGTGACAGGTCGAGAATGGTATCGTGGCGCGAGATGGTAGCAGCTAGGATGGATTTCATGTATCAAAGGGACACCAGGAATATAGCTCTTTCGATCTTAGAGTACGACAAAACAAATAATTGTTTGAAATGATTAATGTAATGAAAGTGTGTGCATGTTTTGAATTTTGGTTTAATATAATGCTAGTGATGCATAAGAATGATCCACTTGGCTTTCGAGCTCACCCCACTTTCTTTTATAGGTACTCGCAGAGGTGGAGTACACTAATTGACCAGTCGATCAGGAATTGGTAAGTGACCGCACTAGGAGACTTCTATTTCTATTTTTGTCTCATTTTAACAATCTTGTATATATGTTTTGAACAGGGCATGCAGCCATTTATTTTCTTATGGAACTATTTTACATTTTAAAATGTTATTTGGGACTTTGGCTCTGTGAGCCTATTTTAGATCATAAATTTTGAAGTATATTTTGAGATGTTGCCTTCAGAGGCTGATGACATGTATATGTTCAATTTTACTTGAAGCCTACTATATGGGTTGGTGATTTTTATAGATTCTGCTGCAATAATTTGTTTTCATTATAAATATTGACTGTGAAAAAATCCGATGAAGTGTTTGAAATTATTTTTTTGAGTTATGATATTTGCTGATAAACATAGTATGATTTTCTATCAAGATTGATATGTTTTCTCATTTTATGAATTTGAGAATGGATTTAGTGAGTTGAAAAGAGGTTGACGACCCATGGTTTCTGGCAGATCAGACCCACGAAAATGTGATAAGCCTTGCCGCCTGGCATCTAAGATGAAGGGAGCGCTTATCTATGCACTGGGCCCGACTTGACGCGTGCAGGAGAACTTGGGTTCCTGTCCAGGGGCTTGGGTGTCTCACACATTTAGCCCAAGAAACCCCCTAAAGTCGGACCAATGTGAGAAATTACAATCTACCCCCCTTGGGAGCAATCTCATCCTCGAGATTCACACCTCCAGTACACACAGAGTGGCTCTGATACTATTTCTAACAATCTCGTCCTCAAGATTCAATATCGCTACGTACCGATATTGTCCTCACCTCTGACACCACTGACTGGATGTAGGGTTTTGTTCTTGGCAAGACTCGAACCTGAGTTTCCCAAAAGCGTTTGGCACAATGAGACACCCTCGAATGCACATTTAGCTTAGGAATCCCCCTAGAGTCGAACTGATGTGGGATTCTACAATGATGATGTGTCTTCAGAGACACATGATAAAATTGGAACAATACAGAGAAGATTAGCATGGCCCTACGCAAGGATGACACGCACGAATCGAGAAATGGTCTAAATTTTTACTATAATAATCACACATCAGGCTGGCCACGGAATGTTGCCTGGGCTATAGGTCCATTTGCGAGTATCTACAATCGACGAGACCTTTTGAGGGACTCAGGTTCAAGTCTTAAACAAAACCCTACACCAAGTTAGTTGTAACACCCCAACCCCCGTATCATTAAGCATTGGACGCATCCACCATTTTTTTTGACAGTGGACTAAACTAAACGGCGGGCCGGGCCAGTGTTACATTACAAGCGACGCACACTTGACTTTCTATTTCAGTCATTTCATGCCTTGATCGTATTTAACCGTACATAACTTAAAATTTAGAATTTAATAAGGCAATAGTACAAGAAATAACTGAAATTCATAAACTCAATTAATTAAATAAAATTGAGTACATAATTTAAAAAAAAATTATTACAGCGGAAGTCTTAAAACTTGGACAACATGCCCTTACATAAAAATTAAAAACTTTTTAAATAAAAAGAACCTAACTAATATTCATGGTCTTCATGTAATTTAATTCCGTGAAAAATAAAAAGAAGGGTGAGCACACAGCCCAGTGGATCTTTCTAACATTTAAATCATTATTTCAATTCAAACAAACC
>JAJIYU010007564.1:0-19027 GCA_030144865.1 Tinospora cordifolia | reverse complement strand
TAGAAAATCTATCGGATTATGCATACAATTTAATAGCAGTTTGCGTAAACAATCATTATCATAAGAATGCAATTAACATGATAGTCAAATGAATAAATCATGCTATCTAATGCATTTTTTTCTATTTATGCATGTCATGAAATAATCATGCATGAAATGAAATAGTTCACCATTCATCAAACTATCATCCAAGCACACCAAACAAGTCCACTACATTTCCTAATGAAATTCTAATTAAACTAGAACTATTCAAGCAAATGTTTTAAATTTGAAATCCATATAATACGCATGAGCAAAAAAATCCCCCCACCTTATATTGTAAATCCCATGCGCCTCTTCAATGTATTTTTTCCTGCTTCTTGATTTCAAATCTGCAATCGAAATCATAATAGTTAATTTCTAAAGTTCCCTTTTTCGATTAGTACCATTAAACTAAAATAATTCTAAGAATATGATATTCCTAAAATTTTCTTAAGGATTAAATTCTAAAAATATAGTCTTTCCAATTTCCTATTTTTCATCCACCTCAAAATAAATTTAGTTTTAGATCTTAGAATCTCCAGAATTTCTCCAATAATATTTTCTATCCTCTAAGAAAATTATTTATATCAAAACAATGGTTCCAAAAGTCTAAGCTTATACTAGAGTTCCCTACAATTTCTATTTTCATATCCTAGAAGTTCCAAATCTCCAAATTCATCCTTCGTATTCATATCCAGAAAATAATTTATTTTAATTATTACCAACTCAAGGAATTCAGATTAAAAGAATTATATCTCTCTCAAAAATATCAAACTTCCATAAATTCCCAAAATAATTAAATCTCCTATCTTGAGCCTCCATAACTCCAAAATTATCATTCATTTTTCACATCAATTTAATAAGATCGCTTAACAATATAGAAAACATTTATAAATAAAATAGGATTATCACTACCAAATCCTTTGATAAGGAGGTTTCAAAATCTCTATTTTCACATACGGATGATTTCTAACTCACAAAACCCGTTCTTCACATCCATACAACTCAATTAAATCAATTTAAACTAACTATAACATAAACTTCAAGAATTCAAAGCTTCGATACCTCTCACTATAACGTTTCCCTTTCATTCGCCTTCGGGGCAAGAATTTTTTTTGATGCCCTTATAGCTGCTCGCACTGGACGTGAACTAGATTTGATTCGTTGCATTTCCTCTTCTTCGTGCATCAAATTGCCCCAAATCGCAGTTCCTTGTAACACTTCGACCCCCCGAATTCCTTCTATAAGTGTTTGAACTTAACCACTTTTGAAATAGTTGTTGAAACAGTGAACTTAACCACTAGGCAGGCCGGGCCTGGTGTTACTTTACAAGTGACGCACACTTGACTTTCTATTTTCATTATCCCATGCCTTAATTCAAAATAAGAGTACACAACCCAACTAAATTTAAACAAGGCCACATTATAAGAGATAAAGGAAATTCTTAATTTTTATTGATTCATAAAAATTTCATAACTTAAAATGGTTACAGCGGGATTCATAACAAAACTGGGCAAACATGCCCTACATAGAAATTTCTAAATAAAATCAAAGGAGATGTGTCAAGTCCTTGCATATTCAATTTCCTGAAAAATGTTAAAGAAAGTGTGAGCACTAAACTCAGTGGATCTTAAATAACTATTTTCATATTCAAACCACTAACACATTCACAATTCAAACACTAACAAACTTTAGGCGTTTCAAGCGTCAAGTTGTATAAAGTTGGAACTTAGACCAAAAAAGTTTTCAACCCTTGATGTTCTCAACTAAGTGACTCCTTAGAGTGAAATATGACATTTCTTTGTCATTTTCATTAGACTTTCGACTTAGGGACTCTAACCCACCAACTAATCACTTAGGTTTTACAAACCTTATGAACTAATCATAAGAAGAGAACACCCGTAGCAACTATGTGTTTACTATAATGGTACGTGGTTAGGATCACCATATTC
Source organism: Tinospora cordifolia (assembly GCA_030144865.1). NCBI lineage: Eukaryota > Viridiplantae > Streptophyta > Magnoliopsida > Ranunculales > Menispermaceae > Tinospora > Tinospora cordifolia. The sequence continues at coordinate 17,054 of JAJIYU010007564.1, read as the reverse complement.
TCATATTAAATCCCATAATCATGAAATATAAATAAAGATTTTAGAATATGATATTAAACTGAAAATAAATTAAGAATTTCATAAAACAAAGCATTCATCATATGCATCAAGCATTTAGACAATCCCTAAACACATGGTATTAGCAAGGGACGTTCATCATGCTTACGTGAAAATGGAAAAAAAAACATGCATAAATACTGAAAACTAAAGTTATAGTAAATGAATTTGAGGAAGATAATTCTCACAAAAAAAAATAAACATGCCAATGGTTTAACCAAAAAAAAGGCATTTAAAAGAAACAACTCCCACCTTAAGAGATGTTTTCCCAAAAATTCCAGCAGAGGTTCTTCAGCACTTCCAAATCTCAAAAAAAAAACTCTCTACTAATCACTAAATATTGAAACTAAAAGTCTCTCACTTATGCACAAAAGAAAACGAGAAGAGAGAAGAAGAAGAAGAAGAAGAAGTTTGAGAGCACAATAGGGAGGAGTCTCTCTTGTTCTTGGAATGAGGGATTGTGAGCAACATAGGAGGGTATTTATAGTTTTTTCAAGAGCCAATGCAAATGTCCTAGGGTAGCTAGGGTAGCATGGGCAGCTTTTCACTATTGAGCAAGTTTCCAACCACTAAAAGAGAGACTTGGTAAGTATGCACAAGGATTACAAAACTTGCCAATTTTCTTATGCTCTATCGGAATATTCTTTAGCTTAATTCTAATTCAAATTCAGAAGATCTATTCATTCTAGAACCCTTCTATAACCATTCTGGATGTCCCATAGTAAGACAAAATATTCTTTTAGAACCTTCTCTTTTGGTTCTCTTGCTTGCTAATAACACGAGGAAAATAAGGCATGTATCTCTTCTTCTCTTTTGGACATCCAGCCAAGTGAGCATAATATCACAACATGAGAGGCACCATATCATACTCTGATATTCAAATCTGAGCCTTAAGGAAACTTTCTAATTTAGGCTTAAGCAAAGGTGGAGTTTTTATTAAAGAAAGGTATCCAATCTTGGCGCCATGGCTAGATCTCCTTTATACACTTTCTACTTTGGTCTCTTGTGTAAGGGTGATGCCTGGGGTTTAAAAGTGAGCATCAATCCAGATTTTAAACATTTCTAATTAGGTTAATTTACATGTGTGTACACACACATGTGCATGGGTCGACCAGTTTTGCTTAGGTGAGGCATAGAGCACATGATCACTTAGCTTGGTCTATGGAATCACTCTTCATGGATTTCCAAATCCTAGGTGGGACATCTCATATGGGTGGTGTACAAAATCACTTGTGTGGTACATTAGATCATGTTTCATGGAATCACATAAGGGAAGACATCCCATGGTGGTTGAGTAGGGTGGGGTGCACCCAATCATAGTGTTACACCCATGTGACTTATACATGCTTTGGGTGGCCATGCCATCATGGGTTCACTTGAATTTAATAAAATTTAATATCTTCCTAGTCACTAGGGATTTAGGTATATAACCTATAGTTTTGGAACCACATGACCAAGACACAAATTTTAAGGCATTGTTTGGCCTTAGGTGATTTTCTTTAGAAACCTTCCTTATTTAGAGCCCACTAATGAAGGTACTCACCCGAATCTTGGGCAATTGTCCAATTTTTTGATATGTCATGTGTATTGTTAGTTATGCCATCCCATGAAATTTTGGGTCATTTCGAATCCTTGAAGTACCCTAAATGACAATTTTTTCCCAATTTAAACCCTTGAGGGATGTTTGGCAAATGAGAGCCCTATTCTTGACCAATTGAGCTAATTTTTGGATATGTTGTTCAATTGGCTGGTTCAAGTCACTTTGCGACATTTCAGGTGATATTTTATTCTTAAAGGTCACTAAATGAGAGTTTTAGAACCTACCAAATTTAGCCTTGAAACGAGCTCGTTTTCATTTTGCATCCAAATTTCACTAAATAGACCTTGAATTTTATTTCATTTAGTATGGAGTTTTCAGGGTATTATAACCTACCCTTCTTACAAAAATTTTGTCTTTGAAATTTGCACATAGTTAAAGATTTCTATTGAAAAAGTATGGATACTTTGTCTTTATTTCGCTTTCTAGTTCCCAGGTGACTTCTTCCAGCCCGTGATGTTTCCACAACACTTTCACGAATGGAATGTCCTTTGTTCCTAGACTCAGTACCTTGTGGTCGAGGATTCTGACTATTGTTTCCTCGTAAGTAGCATCATCTTGGATAGTTTTTTCTTCCTGATGGATGATGTGAGAGGGATCATGTTCGTACCTTCTCAACATGGATACATGGAATACGTTATGAGCTGAAGTCATCTGGGTTAGTAGGTCCAACTCATAAGCGTATTCCTCGATCCTTTAAAGTATTTGGAAGGGTCTAAAAAACCTAGGAGAAAACATCCCTTCGAATACAAACCTCTTGATGCCCTTCTAAAGATTGACTCTTAGGGACACTTTGTATTCACCTTAGAACTCTAGTGGTCTTCTCCTCTTGTTAGCATAGCTCTTTTAACGACTCTATGTTGTGATCAGTCTTTTCTGTGTCAACTTGACTTGGTTGTTCATATCTTCTACCATGTCTAAACCGATCAACATGTGATCTTTGAGCTCTGCCCTATAGGTAGGCGATCTATAGGGTCTTCCATAAAGAACCTCGAATGGAGCCATCTTACTGCTTGCTTGATAACTATTGTTATAAGCAAACTCGGCCAGGTGTAGGTACTTACCTAGTTCTCCTTGAAGTCTAGGATGCAAGACCACAGCATATCCTTTAAAATCTAGATAACTCTCTCAGACTATTCATCTTCCTGAGATGAAATGTTGTACTCATGGTGAGTTTTGTACCCAACTCCTTCTGTAGACTCTGCCAAAACTGTGAAGTAAATTGAGAGTTTTTGTCAGACACAATTGATTTAGGCATGCCATGAAACCTCACTGTTTCCTTGACGTAGAGTTCTTCTAGCTTATTGACTTGGTCTGTGAATCTGATTAGCAAGAAGTGAGCCACTTTGATGAGACGATCCACAATAACCCAAACAGTGTTTTCTCCCTTCTGGTTCCTAGGCAAACTATTGATGAAGTCTACGGCAATGTTATCCCACTTCCATTCAGGGATAGGGAGTGGTTGTAACATTCCAGAGGGTTTTTGGTGTGCTACTTTAACTTGATGGCAAGTTAAGTACTTGGAAACATGCTTAGCCACGTCTCTCTTCATTCCTTTCCACCAGTAAGTCTTTCTGAGGTTTTGATATGTCTTTTCTCCTCCTGGATGCATCATATATTTGGTTTGATTAGCCTTATCCATGATAACTTTCATACTCTGCCCATTCTGAGGTACATAGATCCTCTCCCTGAGTCGTAGGGTATTCTTAGTGTCTATCTTGAAAGCAGGATGTTTACCTTGTTTAACACCTTCCATTAGTCTAGCAAGCAACTTGTCTTGCCTCTTTTCCTCTCTGATCTATTGTATAAGGTCCGGTTGGCAAGACATGTTGTAGATGTAGGCTTCCTCGTCATTATGAGTCATCCTAGTTTAAAGTCCTCAATCAGCTGGTACATCTAACCCTTTTCCTCTTCATGTTTGTGGAACTTTCTACTCAAGGCATCGGCCACTATGTTGGCCTTACCTGGATGGTAGTGTAATTGGAAGTCATAATCTTTAAGAAATCCCATCCATCTCTATTGCTTGAGGTTTAACTCCTTCTGTGTGTAGATATATTTCAAATTCTTGTGATATGAAAATAGGTCGAACCTTTCACCATAAAGGTAATGTCTCCATATCTTCAGGGCAAACATTATGACAGCTAATTCTAGGTCATGAGTAGGATAATTTCTCTCAAGGACTTTCAGTTGTCTCAAAGCATAAGCGATAGCTTGGTTTTCCTGCATTAAGACTGCGCCTCGTTCACTCAACGAGGAATCAGTATAAAGGGTGTAAGTGACACTAGGAATTGGATTCATTAACAGAAGGACTGTACTTAATCTCTTCTTTAATTATTGGAAGCTTTTTTACACTTCTCATCCCATTCGAACTTAACTCCCTTTTTGGTCAACTTGGTCATACGTCCAGCCAACTTGGAGAAGTCTTGGACAAACCTTCTGTAGTAGCCAGCCAATCCCAAGAAGCTTATGATTTTCATCACGGTCTTAGGCTGCTTTCAGTTCATGACTGCTTCTACCTTTTTTCAGGTCTACAGCAACGCCTCCTACTAATACAGCATGACCCAAGAACTTGACCGTCTTCATCCAAAACTCGCACTTGCTATACTTAGCATATAGGTGGTTTCTCCTAAGGGTCTCCAACATGATCCTTAGGTGTTCTAGATGTTCAGCCTCAGACATGGAGTAGATCAAGATGTCATTTATGAATACCGCCACAAACTGGTCAAGGTATAGTCTAAACATTCGATTCATCAAATCCATGAAAGCCATTGGGGCATTGGTTAAACCAAATGGCATAACAGTAAACTCAAAGTGTCCATATTTGGTTCTAAAGGCCATTTTGTGGATATCCGACTCCCTGATCCTCAATTGATGATAGCTCGATCTAAGATCAATCTTAGATAAATGAGTGGCTCCTCATAATTGATCGAATAGATCATCAATCCTGGGAAAAGGATACTTATTCTTCACTGTCGCTTGGTTCAGCTTCCGATAATCGACACATAGTCACATGGAACCATCTTTCTTTTCTACGAACTACCAAAGCTCCCTAGGGTGATTCACTTGGCCTGATGAACCCTTTCTCCATGAGCTCGTCTAGTTGGGCCTTTAACTCAACCAGTTCTACTGGCTCCATTCTATATAGAGGTATGGCTATAGGGTTGGTTCCAGGATAAAGTTTAATTTTGAACTCTAAGTCCCTAGTTGGTGGTAGTTCAGCTAATTCGTCTAGAAACACATTCTCGTATTCACTAACCACGACTGGGTTTTGTATTCTATTTAGATTAGTTGGTTATTCTTTAGTGAGTTCCTCGAACTCATTTATCTGCCTTAGACAGTTCAACAAGGCTACGGCTAGACTCCTCAGTAGTGTTTGCATATCCCAGTTGATTTTGAAGGTTTCCATAAAAGGTAGGGTTATGGTTACCTATGTCTTAGGACAATCTAACTGGGTTTGATATTGGTCTAACGACTCCATCCCTAGGATTACATCATAGCCATAAAAAAGTAGGGTGCATAGGTTAATTGTTAAAAGTTTATCCCCAAACTTTAGATCATAACTACGCATTCTTTTTGAAGTTACAGTGGTCCCTATTAGCATGGACACATTCAAAGCTACATGCAATGTTTTTATAATAAGTTGTAACCTATCAGCTAGTTGTTTAGAGATAAATGATTTTGAGGCACCCGAATCAAATAACAATCTTACAGCAACATTAAACAATAGGAACCTTCTACTACAGGGACTTGATCTACCTGGGCCTCAACTGCAAAATATTTGGCCTAGTTCTGACCACGACCCTTATTCTACCCTAATTGGCATTCTGGTTTTCAGGTCTGGTTTGAGGACAACCTCCTCCTTAAGTGTTTTGTGGTTACTACTATTTGGGAGCCTAGGCTGGTGCAGTCGAGTAGTCTCTAGCAAGATGGCCCCTTTGTCTGCATAAGTAACACAACCCCAACCTCTTTGCCTGCTCTCTTGCCTCTCCCTTATTTTGCCCTTGTCCCTATGGGGCCTTACCATTCTTGTTTTTCTTGTGGGCCCCTTGTTGGTCCTTCTCATTCCTGGGCCGTTTATTTGTTTCCCTCAACCTTTGTTCCCAGTTGAGTTCTAGTTCTAAAATTAGAGCCTATTCAACTACCTCCTTGTAGGTTCAAAGGTCCAATGCCATAAGCACCTTCCGGATATCAATCTTTAGACCCTGTGCAAACCTAATAGCCTTCATTCTTTCCCCCCGATCGTATCTAGAGAGAACTTGGCTAACTTTGTGAACTTCTTCTCGTACTCTATCACAGTCAAGTCTCTTTCCTTTAACTTGGCAAACTCATACTAAAGCTTTCGAAGGGTTGTTTCAAGGAAAAACTTTCTGTAGAAGTGCTCCTTGAACTCCTCCCAGTTCAGTGCCTCACTCTCAATATCGGGGTCAAACTGCATCATTCTCTACCATCCTCAGGCTGGTCCCTTTAAATGGTGTGTGGCTAGTGACACTCGTCGTGTGCTGGTGTAATATCCTGAATCTTTGTGATCATGCCACGTTACGAGTAGGTATAAAAAATAATAATAATAATAAATTGATATTCGAGATTAGCTTGAATTAGCTAGAAAAAAAAAAGAATAGATATGAGGAAATGGGACAATAGGAAATTTTATGGATTGGTAAAAGTGTAATTGAGAAGTCGAAATAAATGGATGGATGAAAAAAGAAATTAATTAATTAATTAACACATATAATAAAGTATTAAATTAAAGAAGAGAATTACACTATTAACATGTGTATATAACTTTATAGTATAAAGTTTAATTAAGTGATTAGAAAAAAAATATATATAAAATAGAGGAATGAATGGGAAGAAGGCTGGATTGAGAAAGAAATATCGGGAAAGTGGAAGAAGATGGATGGGGCGGTGACTAGTTTGGCGGTTGGGCGTTGTAAGACAGCTGGTGCGTTTTGTTTTGAGGAAGAAGACGAACACGACTGAAGAAGATGACTAGCTGGGTGCTGCTGTGAAGTGTTGTTTAACGTTGGACCGAGAAAGGAGGGAGATAATTACAGCTGCTGGGTTGGACGAAACAAAGAAGAAACAGAGAAGGGGAAGCGAAACAGAGCAGCGTGGTTTAGCTGTTGCTGTGCTCACTAGCTTCCGAACAAGAAGAAGCTGCTCGTGCAGGTGGTGCGTCGAGCAGAGGAAGGGAAGAAGAACAGAAGAAGGGAGGCAGCAGAGTAGTGATGTTTGGTTGCTGCGTTGCTATTGCTGTCTTCACCGGGGAATACAGAAAGGAAACAAAGAAGAAGGACCGAGATGGGCTGAGCAGAGGAAGAACGGAGGACCCGCAGTTTTGTTGCTTACTAGGTGTGATGAAGAGGATGAGCGGAAAAGAAAAACAGGGGAGGAAGAACGATGAAATGACTATTGGCCGAACAGATTTCTGATGATGCTCTGTGATGGAAGATGAAGATTCGGTTGCTGTGGGGACAAACTGATGGAAGAGAAAAACCTGGTGTGAAGAAGAAGCTGTAGCTGCCATTGTTGTTGCTGTAAATGCCACAGCTACTGCTGCTGTAAACCGAATGAAAAAGAAGAGATGAAAACAAAGGAAGGAAAATGGGTCGTTACTGCTGCTGCTGTTATTTGATGAAAAAAAAAGAAAGAAGAATAAATCTGGAAGATTAAGGTTTGCCGGTTGAAAATTGGAGTTGTGATTTGAAGGTCTCATTTTGGTGACTGAAAGAAACAAGTGAAGAAAAATATTTGAAGTTGTTGTTGTTGGTCCGTGAAACAGAAAACAAACTAAAGAAGAAGAAGACAAACCAGAAATGAAGGATGAAGGTAAGGAAAAATTATTTGGATTTTGGACTATGGATTTTAATGTGTTTATTCAACAATCAAAGTATAATAAGATTTATTAATATAACTTGAATTAGATTATAAGATAGAAAAAATAAATAAATAAATTGATAAATAAATAAATAAATAAATATGCGTTAGTTGGAATTAGGAAGTTCATTCTTTCAAGCACTTAATAATTTAAATAACTAAGTATTTAAATTAGGAAATCAAATGAACGATGATTATTTAAATTAGCACCATAAATGATCTTAGTAAAGTTCTAAGAATAGTGAAGGGTTAAAATTCTCAATTTCTAACAAGACTAAAGACTTGACAAATAGAAGTCTTATTTTGTTCGTAATTAAATGGATTATGATGTTAATAAACTTTGAAGTTACAACGAGTAAGTTATTAGAACTTTAACTATACGATAAAAGCTTGCAAGTAAATTATCGAAGTAAAAATTTAAAATTAAAGAAATTTAGAAGGCCCAAGTACTACTTTAAATAGAAAATATAAAATTTTTGAATTTTTGAAATAACCTTAAATTAGTGGGATGTAAAGTTTGAACTTCATAATTATCTTAGAAATTGTTTAGGCTTAAAAATAATTATGTTAAGTGTTAAATTACAGATTTATATACTTTAGTGTATCGAGGATCTTGAAGGAAACCAAGGAACCCTAAAGATCGACGAAATCAGGTGGGCGTGACTTCCTTGCTCATTTGTATTATACGGATTTAAGATTCAAAGCATTTGATTGAATAGTTCTAGGTTATTTGAATTTTACTAGGACATTGATTGAAATTGATTGACTTCTGTGAATGACGTGTAATGTGTGATGAACTATTTAATCCATGCATAATTAGTTATGACATGATCTTGCATTTAGATTCACTCAATTATGGCATGCATGACTAGGCAAATGTGTATCTAGATCCCATTGTTTATTTGTGCACCTTATCATGTGAACTTGCAAGTATAGTTTGGGTTACATGTTCTAGTGTAATTGTATGATGATTGATGTGATTGAGATCGTTTGTAAAACAAAAAAAAAATAAGACGATGGTTTCTTAAGAATCCACGTACCGGTGCAATTGACGAGCCGCAAGGTGGATTGTAGGTATTCCCACCCTGAGCTGCCTGAGACAGCTCAAAGTCTTTGGGAGACAGCACGAGTCTAGATAAGTACCCACGCTTGGACTGTGATACTAAGATATGATTGATTTTAGATGGTACCACCTGAGGCCTCTATGATTATGATTGGATTGGATCGCAGGGAATATCGAGAGGCATCTCAACCTTCTTCCAGTTTTAACTTCGACCAAAATTAAATGAATGTTTGAAACGCCTAATGTTTGAAAGTGTTTGTAATGTTTTGGATTGGGTCTGTATAATGCATCTGATGTGTAGGATCGATCCACTGAGCTTTCGAGCTCACTCCCATTCTATTTTTTAGGTACACTTGGACTTACAATATGGTGTCTCACGTCAGAAGACTCGCACCCAAATTGGACACCTCATGGGGAGGTCGTTAGGGATAGGTGATTGGGAGGTTATGTTTTATGTATTATATTGGATTGTTTTAATGTGTTTACATTGGTTTAACTTCGATTTTTTTATCTTTAAATGGCTTTACTTGTTTAACGATTTTGGTTTAAATGAATAGTTTTAAAAGTATTCCGCTGCACTGCTCATGATTTAATCGATAAAATTATTGTGATTTTCTATCTTGCACAGAATATCTTCATAGAAATTGACTTGAGAACTAAAGTTTATGAATTTGATTTGGAAGAAAAGATTTTGACAGAACGAAATTTTCAAGTAGCATCTCGATTTTTTACAGACGATGATGCACACGTGAACAGAGGTTCGGTTGAAATTTGGGGTGTTACAGCTGGTCACCTTCAATACATTCAATAGTTCTTTCATCTCTTGGTACCAATAGTCGGCCTAGATGCAGGTTTCAGTACCGTTAAAAGATGGAGGGTTAAGCTTTCGTAAATCTATTAGGAGTTTCATTTGTTTCACATCCTCCTGCTCCTCTTGGTTCCTCTGACGTTCTTGCGGTATCGGTGTGTTAGCGACCCCATAAGTGTACGGGATCGTAGTAGTAATACTGGTGAGACCGGATATCGTCCTCAGGGAAAAAGTACTTGTTTGTGCAATTTAAATCCCAATCTAGCGTTGGTTTTAGTTTTATCAAGACCTTCAATTCAATTTGATAAGCAATAGTGTATACTAAAGTCAAATTTCTTAAAAACAGTAAACTGAAAATAAATTGATTCGGTGACAATATGTAGAAGGACTGTTTGGGTTAGTAAACTCCTTTGTATGCTCTGTAACTTAATTTAAGATGATGATATATTGGCACTTTGATTAATGCACTTGTGATTAGGACCCTATCCCTAGGTGTTCTAATCATTCACTGATATTGTTTCTCGAGACCCTCTTCCGAGGTGTTCAATCAACAACCCAAGGGGTTCGAATAACGATTCCTATGCTATATCTCATAGATCCAGTCACAACCTTCCAATCAATGACCTGATCTAGAACTTTACTACTATAACCTCTCACAAAACCTCTCTCCCTAGATGATTCGATGATCTTGGATTCTTTACGCCTATGGCCAGTAAGCATAAAGCATTAAGCATGAACAAATAAAGTAAAATGCAAATATATCATTGAAAATGATAAAAATCACAGTTCATACATTGGTGTCTACTACCCAAACAGTAAAATGAATTAGCTAAACATTGAAGAAAGATTCATCAAATAAAGAAAAGAATAGAAATCATTCATACTCAAATTGACAATGAAAAACTCTTTTAACTTCTTCACAAGACTCTGTTTCTTCAGCCTCCTTCGTTTCTTTCCTAATTCGGTATCTCTCCTTCTGTTAATCACTCTTTTCCTTTTATACCCGCACTCAATTAACCCTAAAAATCACGATATTACGCAATTTAAGTAAGTGACCGCGGTCCATGACCGCGGTCAGTGATTCTATGCAAAAACCCAAAAAAATCTACTCAATTTGTGGACCGCAGTCTGCCTGTTTCTGTGCAAAACCTGTTCTGGTGACCGCGGTCAGTGTATTAAGGACCGCGGTCTCCAGAACGTTGTGTGCAGATGATGTTCTGGTGACCGCGGTCACCAGATTATGGACCGCGGTCTCCAGTGCATTGTGTACTGATCTGGCTCGTCTTTTGCTACTGCGGTCTTTAGTTGATGGACTGCGGTCTTCTGGTGTTCTTCTCATGATTTTCCTTCTTAAATTGCCTCCTTTTGCTCACTGCTTCAATCTAAGTCTTGAAAAACACTTAAGTTCTTTCCCAGACATTATTTCTCATAAAAGAATAGCAAAACTCATCAGAACAAGGTTTAAAAGCCATTAAACAATGCAAATCTCTGAATATATGCAGTTATAACTAATTCATGCAATTTTAACTTCTATTCTACTTTATTTTTCTAAAATGCAACCTTTTACCTATTCTAATGTTAGTTTGCTATGCAACTAACATGGTGCTAGTAGTGGAGCCGGAATAGGTTCAGATACATGCAGCTGTGGCGCCTCCTGAGGGATCATTTGTGGTAGAGCCCTCATCAGTTGGTCTACTACACGCGGCGACATCTCTGTCATCGTTGCCTCCAACTTGGTCTCAACTCTAGCTAGCAGTCCTTGTTCTCCTTGCTCAGTTTCATCAAAAGTAGTTGATCGGGTAGGGTGTCTTCTTGTTCTAACCATTTGCTATAAATCGAGTAGATCATCAATATTCGGTAGACATTCGTACTATGATGACTCTAGGTTTATGTTTCTAGGTTATCGATTCATTCAGTGGCCTAAAGGTTTTTCTTCTAGGTTCTTTTCATGCATGGGTACGAGATTTGGTTTCAAAGCAAGTAATCACTACAACATGATTTCCAAACAATCATATAGTCAAGCTACCATGCTTTCAAAGTCCTTGTTCCAAGCTATCCCACTCTACCTCTTCCACTTAGGCTTTCACCGAGAATAGAGCTGCACCCAAACAATTTCGCGAATTGTTCGATAACTATGGTTCCTGAGCCCATTATACCCAATTGCCCCATCCTAGTGACCATAAAGAAACCCATTCCTCCATAGCTATTGATTATTCACCATACATGGCCCATCCTTCTTCGAATCCAAGCTTCTTTCGTACCTTTAGATTCTTATGCATCCCATTCTACATAGAAATCGAAAGATATTGAGGCTTCTCGGTCTCGTGTCCTGATCAAACAATTTTATGTTTTCACACAATGTTTGCTTCTAGTCATGTCCTAGAAATTTATGTTTTTGATCCATTGTGCCTCTCATGGCCTTACGTGTTTCTATCTAAGGTCTATTATCTAAAGCTATGGGTTTGATTTGGTTGGCTCACAACCTCTATCTAGTCAAGATACCACCTTTGGCATCTTCTATTTCTTGCCCTAATTTTCTAACCTTCTAATTTTCTTTTACAGAAAGTAAAGGTTTTCTTCAACTCAGACTATTTGTACAAGCTGGTGGGACATTCTCCAGATCAGGAGGCAAGACCGATGTTGGCTTAGCAAACACGCTTTTTAGGGCAGGATAACCCACCTCCCTTTCAATGTTTAACTTTACTCGGGACAAAACTTACCCACTATTAGCTCAACTTGTAGTCTTTGCATCGAAAGAAAACATTTCAAAAAATATTTATTTCCTTTTTGAAAACACTTTCGAAAAATGTTTTTCAATTTCAAAATAGAAGATAGGGTAATCAAAATTTCAATTTGACTCATTGTGAAGCAATGCTCAATTAGGGTTTCTAATTCTTGTCAATCAATTAATGATTGACCTTCTAATTCTGGCCCACGGCACCTAAAGCCTAGGCTTTGATATCACCTTTGTAACATCCCGACCCCCGAATTCCTTCTATGAGTGTTTGGACTTAACCACAAGGTGGGTCGGGCCTACTGTTACTTTACAAGTGACACACATTTGGCTTTCTATTCCCATTATCCCATGCCTTAATGCAAAATAAGAGTACACAACCCAGCTAAATTTAAACAAGGACACATCATGAGAGATAAAGGAAATTCTAAATTTTTATTTATTCATTAAAATTTTATAACTTAAAATGGTTACAGCGGAATTCATAACAAAATTAGGCAAACATGCCCTACATAGAAATTTCTAAATAAAATCAAAGGAGATGTCACAAGTCCTTGCATATTCAATTTCCCAAAAAATGTTAAAGAAAGGGTGAGCACTAAGCTTAGTGGATCTTAAATAACCATTTTTATATTCAAATCAATAACACATTCACAATTCAAACACTAACAAACATTAGGCGTTTCAAGCATCAAGTTGTGTAAAGTTGGAACTTAGACCCAAAAAGTTTTTTAACCCTTGATGTTCTCAACTAAGTGACTCCTTAGAGTGAAATACGACATTTCTTTGTCATTTTCATTGGACTTTGGACTTAAGGACTCTAACCCGCCAACCAATCACTTAGGTTTTACAAACCTTACGAACTAATCATAAGAAGAGAACACCCATAGCAGCCATGTGTCTACTATGATGGTACGTGGTTAGGATCACCATATTCTCATATTAAATCCTATAATCATGAAATATAAATAAGAATTTTAGAATATGGCATTAAACGAAAAATAAATTCAAAATTTTATAGAACAAAATATTCACCATTCACCATTTACCATATGCATCAAGAATTTAGACAATCCCTAAAAACATGGTACTAGCAAGGGACATTCCTCATGCATACAAGAAAATGGAAAAAAAAAAAACATACATAAATACTGAAAACTGAAGTTATACTAAATGAATTTGAGAATAACAAATCTCACAAAAAATAAACATGCTAATGGTTTAAACAAGGAAATGGTATTTAAAAGAAACAACTTCCACCTTAAGAGTTGTTTTCCAAAAAATTCCAGCAGAGGTTCTTTAGCACTTCTGAATCTAAGCAAAACAATTCTCTACTGATCACTGAATACTAAAACTAAAAGTCTCTCACTTATGCACAAAAGAAAACGAGAAGAGGGAAGAAGAAGAAGAAGAAGAAGTTTGAGAGCACGATAGGGACGAGTCTCTCTTATTCTTGGAATAAGGAATTGTGAACAACATAGGGGGTATTTATAGTTTTTCAAGAACCAAGGGCGACTTCCTAGAGTAGCTTGGGCAGCATGGGCAACTTTTTAGTTTTGAGCAAGTTTCCAAACACTAAAAGAGAGATATAGTAAGTATGCACAAGGATCACTAAACTTGCTAATTTTCTTATGGCATATAGGAATATTCTTCAGCTTAGATCTAATTCAAATTTAGAAGATCTATTTATTCTAGAACCCTTCTATAACCATTCTGGACGTCCCATAGTAAGAGAGAGTATTCTCTTAGAACCTTCTCCTTTGGTTCTCTTGCTTGCTCATCACACAAGGCAAATAAGGCATGTTTTTCTTCGTCTCTTTTGGACATCTAGCCAAGTGAGCATAGTATCAGAACATGAGAGGCACCATATCATATTCTAATATTCAAATCTGAACCTTAAGGAAACTCTCTAATCTAGGCTTGAGCAAAGGTGGCATTTTTATTAAAGGAAGGTATCCAATCTTGGCGGTATGGCTAGATTTCCTTTATACATTTTCTATTTTGGTTTCTTATGTAGGGGTGATGGCTAGGGTTTTTTAGTGATTATTAATTCAGATTTCAAACCTTTCTAATTAGGTTAATAAACATGTGTGTACACACACATGTGCAAGGGTGGACTGGTTTTCCTTAGGTAAGGCATGGAGCACATGGTCACTTAGCTTGGTGTATGGAATCACTCTTCATGGATTTCCAAATCCTAGGTGGAAAGTCTCATATGGGTGGTGTACTGAATCACTTTTGTGGTATGTTGGACCATGTTTCATAGAATCACATAAGGGAAGATGTTCCATGTTGGTTGAGTAAGGTGGGGTACACCCAATCATAGTGTTCTACCCATGTAACTTGCACATTCTTTGAGTCGCCATGCCATCATGGGTTCACATGAATTTAAAAAAATTTAATATCTCCCTAATCACTAGGAATTTAGGTGTGGAGCCTATAGTTTTGGAACTACATGATCAAGACACAAATTTTGAGGTATAGTTTGTGCTGATGACCCCACAAGTGTACGGGATCGCAATAGTAATAACTGGTGAAACCGGATATCGTCCTCAGGGAACGTATAAAAAATCAACTATCTAAAAGCTCAATTTACTATCAATTCAAACTTTATTAAAGCTACAAATTCGATTGATTAAGTATTAGAATTAAACTCCTGAAAACAGTCATATATAAAACTGAAAAGTAAATTATTAAAAACTCTTTAAATTAAATTATCTAGGATAGTAAACTTTCTTGTGATCACCTTCAATTCATATTTCAATTAATCAAATTCCTTTGTTCTATAGGTTCTAGCACTAGTCATCAAAGCCTTTTTCCGAAGTACCTTAACACCTATTAGTCTAATCACTAATACCCCCTCCCAAAGCGTACAATAAATAGTCTAATGCATTAAACACAATTATAACGTGCAACCTCCTAGTCAATTGATTGATCTAAGTCTATAATTTGATTTTCAGATTATTAATCCTCTCTCCCAAGTTAGATTAACATTCTATAATCATTCCTTTTTATGGCCAGTAAAAAAAAAGCATTAAGAATCCAAATTATAAAACAAAACCTCAGAAATAGATTAATCAAAATAAGAATATCATGATTCTACAATCTAGATTTACATCCTAGACTTAAAATAAACCTAGCCTGACATGATTAAGAGTTCACACATCAAAGAATTAAGATCATAAATAAACATACTCAAATCTTGGACCTTAATCTTCAATTCTTCTCCATCTTCTCTCTGTTCTCCTTTGTCAGTCGTTTTTTCTTTAGAAATTTCGTTCTCAAAACAAAAATCATCTAAAACCCTACTACAATGACCTATTTACAGTATTTCACTCAAGAAAACCCTAAAAAATATGAAAATCTTGCTAAACAATCGAATGACTGCAGTCAGTGACCGCTGTCCGTGACTTCTATGTCAAAACCCATAAATTATCTATGTTCTGTCCACTGCGGTCTGTGTTGTTTCTGTGCAAATCACGTTCTAGTGACCGCGGTTTCCTGTTTATGGACCGCGGTTACCAGTACATTGTATGCTGGTTTTGTGCTTCAGTTCTTACTGCGGTCTTCAGTTCTTGGACCGCGGTCTACTGGTATTTGCTCTTGATTCCATCTCTTATTTGCCTTATTCTGATGCATTCTTCTGGGTGCTTCAACCTATATCCTGCAATTGATTCAATTCCTTTCCCATACATCATTTTCTTATAGAAGAATATCAAAACTATAGAAAACGAGGCTTAAAAGTTATTAAACAATGTAAATCTCTAACTACATGCAACTATTACTAATTATGTAATTCTTTACTTTTATTTTCCCTTATTTCTTATAAAATGCAACATTTTGCCTATTCTAATGTTAGTTTGCTATGCGACTAACAAATACCTCCAAACTTAGACTATTGTTCGTCCCCGAACAATGACTCTAATCTAAATTAACACATCATACCATATAGAAGTAAATTCATTTTCACTTATCATTGTAACCTCAATCTTCCATTCCTTTAGTTTATGACTCATTAACAAGTCCCTAGGGTCATACAGGTTGTCTAGATTTTTAGTTCATCCTCCATTCTTCCTTAACTTCACCCTCTCATCTGTCAGTATCTCAATCCTCCTAGACTTTGTAGGTGATTTGCGGGCACCATCCCATTCACAGAAATCCTTTCCTAATACCAAGTACACAGACCCCTTCAATTCTCTCATCTATCTATCTTCTACTTAAGTCAAACTATAGTCAGGATCAGTGGTCTTTTTCTCTAGGTTGTAACGTGGTCTGGCTCAAGGTACAAGTGTAATAGGAATTTAAATCTGACTCAAGTGTACACTCATAGCAATAATAACAACCTATTTTGTTTGATTTTTTTTAATATAGCTTCATCCTTTCTTTTTAAGCCTTTGTATTTCTCATTCATGCTCACAACTGTCTTCATAGCTCCCCCAAACTTATTTCATCATGTGCACTCCAAATTGTACTCACATGTACACTCATACAAAAGTAGAAAGTGCAGCTATCATTGACAATGCTGAAATACTAAAGAAATAAATGTAACTCTTTTTTTTTCTTTTTCTTTTTCCCCTTTTTTTTCTTTCTTCTTTTACTTATTTATTTATTTTAAACAAAATAAACACTAAAACAAAAACTAAAAACATATGTATTTCAATATTAACATCCCCTCCTTCTTTCACATAATCAAAATAGGCAGTATTAAAACCATGAGTGCACACAAATAGGTTCACCTTAAATATTCATATAAGTATAGAGTGTTTATATATATAATGTTTAGGTTCATAACAAGAAAACAGGCTATAAGGCTCAAAATTGGCTACAAAGGATTATAAATGTTGGACTGGCCTTTAGGCTATGACTCAAATAATGATGGCCTACTTTATTTCCCTTCTATAGTCATTCCTAAGCAGTG
>JAJIYU010007563.1:0-19013 GCA_030144865.1 Tinospora cordifolia | reverse complement strand
ATACATTTGACCTTTTTCTCCATCCTTCTTACTAAATTTCCTGCTAAGTACATAGGCCACCACGTTAGCCTTCCCTAGATGATAGCATAGCTGAAATTCATAATCTTTCAGGAATTCTATCTATCTCTATTGTTGAAGGTTCAATTCCTTCTTGGTATAAATATACTTTAGGCTCTTATGATCAAAGAATAAATCGAAACTCTCCCCATAGAGATAATGCCTCTAGATCTTCAATACAAAAACAATTGCTGCTAACTCTAGATCATGTGAGGTGTAATTCTATTCATGGATCTTCAACTGACGTGAAGCACAAGCTATTACCTTTCCGTCTTGCATCAATACAGCGCCCAATCCATTTTGTAACGCATAGGTATATAGGACATACTTCACACTGTGAGTAGGTGTGACTCAGATAGGTGCTGAAGTTAACCTCTTCTTCAATTCTTGGAATGATTGTTTGCACTTATCATCCCAAACAAATTTATCTCCCTTTTTTGGTTAACTTGGTCATTGGTCCAACCAACTTCGAGAAGTCTTAGATAAATCTGCGGTAATATCTAGCCAAACCTAACAAGCTTCTGCTTTTTGTCACAGTCTTAGGTTGCTTCCAGTTGGATATTGCTTCTACTTTCTCTAGGTCTACGAATATTCCTTCAACTAAGACATCATGACCAAGGAACTTGACTTTCTTCATCTAGAACTCAATTTTGCTAAACTTAGCGTAGAGTTTATTCCTTCTCTGCATCTCTAAGACAATCCTCAGATGTTCCATATGTTCTGCCTCTGATCTAGAGTATATCATAATGTCGTTAACAAATACAACAATGAACTAATCCAAATACTATCTGAAGAATCTATTCCTCAAATCCATAAATGCAGTTGGTGCGTTAGTAAAACCAAAAGGCATCACCGTGCAGCGAAATGCCTATATCAAATTCTAAAGGTTGTCTTGTGTATATCAGACTCTCGAATCCTCAGCTGATGATATCCAGACCTTAAATCAATCTTGGAGACATGAGTGCCTTCACTTAATTGATCAAATAGGTCATCTATCAGAGGCAACATATACTTGTTCTTCATTGTCACTTGGTTTAACTTCTGGTAGTCAACACAAAGTCTCATAGATCCATCCTTATTCTTCACAAAGATAACAAGAGCTCCCCATAATGATTCACTGGGTCTATTGAATCCCTACTCATGGAGTTCATCTAGTTGTGTTTTCAACTCAATCAGTTCTACTAGTGCCATTCTATAAGGAAGAATAGCTATGGGGTCAACACCATGATGTAACTCAATCTTGAACTCTACCTGTTTGTGTGGTAGTACTCCAGGTAGGTCATCTGAGAATAGATCTACATATTCCCATACAATAGATATATCTTGTATTTCTCTAGATTTTTCAACATCCTCATCTAACAACTGTTTAAAGTCTTCTTTTTGTTTTAAACAATGCAGCATAACTACCATAGGACTTCTTGGCAATCTTTGCATATCCCCATTTATTCTAAGCACGTCTCCAGAGGCAATGTCACAGTCGCCCTCCACTTTTGATAGTCTATCTTGGCTTAATGTAAGGTCAGACAATCCATACCCAATATGACATCATACTCATGAAAAGAAAGTGTACATAGATTAGCTGAAATCAGCTTATCTCCAAATCTAAGGTCACATCTGTAATATCTCATAGAGTTCACTATGTCTCCTATAGGTGTAGATATATGTAATGTCACAGGCAATGGGTTTGTCACCAATTGTAATCTATTTACCAAACATTCAGATATGAAGGATTGAGTTGCACCGAAGTCAAACAAGACTTTCACAACAACATTAAACAAAACAGAAATACTTTCTACTGCGGTTCATAATCAGCATGGGCATCGGCAGCATAGAGTCGGGCTTGGTTCTGTCATCAGCCCTGATTTTGGTTTTGCCCCTAATTATGTTGTGCTTGGGGTTATGGTTGTTGTCTTTATTGTGGATGACCATCTTGTCCACGCGCTTGCTGTTGCTGAAGAAGAGCTGGGCTCTGTTAGGATAGTCCTTAGCAATATGTCCCCTCTGGAAACATAAGAAGCACAACCTTACCTCTTTGCTTGCTCCCTCTGCTCATCCCTAGCATGATTAGTTCGTGCCTATTGGTTCCATGGCCTATTATGATTCTGCGCCTGATTTTGATTTTGAGGCACTCGATGCCCATCCTACCTGTTCTGCCTCTTCTATGAGGCTCCTATCACTTATTTCGACTGTGACCTATTCTGTCTTTTCCTTAAGGTTTGCTCATACTTGAGATCTAGTTCAATCAACCGTACCCTTTCCATTGTTTCCTTAAGGGTGGTTAATCAACAGATGTATTATTTTTCGTATTTCTACTTTCAGTCCTTCAGTAAATCTATCCACCTTGGACTGTTCATCCCTTACCAGTTCTGGGGCAAATCTTAATAGTTCAGTGAATTTCTATTCATACTAGGCCACAGTTATATTCCTCTGTGTGAGTTTGATGAACTCCGACTGTATCTGTTTTGTCTTCGCCATGCAGAAAAAGTTTGAATAGAACAGAGTCTTAAACTATTCCTAAGTCATAGTAAACACATCTGTAACAGGATCATTCATGACCATCTCCCACCAATGATAAGTGAGTCCCTCAAACTGTTGCATTGCTAATGCGACTCTCCTGGTGTCAGTTGCCCCTAAGGCATTCAAATGCTTGTTCATCGCAGTGAACTACTTATCAGCAACGACATAATCAGCCAAACCCTCAAAAGTACTGGGTTGTAACTTCTAGAACTCTATCAACAAGTTCTTTTGTTCTACATCATCTACAATCGATCGGTTCCGTGCCACCAAACCATTAGGTAACGAAGCCTGCTGAATTTGGGGCTGAAGATGTGCTTGTGGTTGTGGCTATACTGGTAGCTGGTTCTGCATATGTGCAAGGTTCCTTCATGACCTGTGCCACTACTTGCTAAGTGAATTCAACTAACATATCTGTAGTCACTGCCGTCCTAGCTGGAGCTGCTGCCATTGGTACTCTGTCCTCCCTCTGCCCAGATTCATCGATATTCTCATCTCTCGTACCATTATATATAAGCCAAAAGTCATTTTAGTATCCATTAGTTCAATGTGATATCAATAATAGAAAGTTCAACACTCAAAGAGAATCATAATCTAATCTCAATTCAATCTAGGTTACACAAACCACTTTTATCTCAAAATTCGGATACTAAATGCTTATGCAACTTGTGGCAAGTGTCATCTTTCATATCTTTATTCATAGTTGTGATCCTATTGTTAGAATAATTTTTCTCACATCATGTGTGCTATTATGACTCTAGGTTCACGTCTCTAAGTTCTCGGTTCGTTTTGTGGCCTATCAGTTTATGCTTCTAAGTCTGAAATTTGAAGTCTTCTAACCCTCATGTTTGCTTTGGGTACAAGATTCTTGATTTCACATGACTGCAATCAAGATCATAGCATCAAGTAACATGCAAACAAACATTCAATCAATCACACAATTCACGCTAGCATAACAAGATTTCTAAGCTTCCATCTGTGTCTCCAAGTTCAAGTATCTCA
Source organism: Tinospora cordifolia (assembly GCA_030144865.1). Lineage (NCBI taxonomy): Eukaryota > Viridiplantae > Streptophyta > Magnoliopsida > Ranunculales > Menispermaceae > Tinospora > Tinospora cordifolia. The sequence goes on along the minus strand of JAJIYU010007563.1, from coordinate 15,440 downwards.
TACTAGTCTTGCCCAGCGACATAGGCTTCCACTTAGAAACCTTACTGCACTCAAACAATTTCGCAAATGTCTCGATGACCAAGGTCTCCAAAGTCCCATTATATTTGACTGTCCCATACGAATCAAGCATAGGAAAACAAGCTCTTCTAAAGTTACCGACCATTCACCAATCATGGCTCGTCAATCTCCAAGTCTAGGACTCCTCCATATCCCAAATTCCTACGCATCCCATACCACGTAGAAACCAGAGACATAGGATCATCCAATCTTGTGTCCTGACCAAACAAGTGTTTCGTTATTTTCACATTTTTAGTTTCTAACTCATATCTTAAAAGTTTTATTTACGATCTACTGTACCTCTTTGGCGACACCCAAGTCTTTACCTATGGTCTCTTTTACTAAACCTAAGGTCTCAATGCTTGGTTGAGTGGTTCCTCCATTGAACCCACAACCATCATCAAACCTCAACTGCCACCATTGGCATATGAGTACACATCTAGCTTAGTTTCTACAACCTAAGCTCTCATACAACCTACTAGCTGAGCTCTGACACCACCTTTGGTATCAAAGTAACCATCTCGTTCTAGCCCAGCAACTACTGCCTAGGTTCTCCTGATCCTTTCGCTCAGTTGTCTGCTAATTGAGCTCTAATACCAACTTAGTAACACCCCAGTTCTCGGTCCTTCATTTCTATCACATTTGTCACGTATGGAGAGACACGCCATTAAATGTTGGCATAAATATGATCCACCGAGAACTGGGATGTCACTATTTTCACATATCAATTCACATTAAACATCATCTGGACATACTAGAACTTATATAAATAAATAATCAAACTCCTAGACTCACCAAGGAGTAACACATGGAAGCATGCATCAATCATCTATAATTAAATCATTAACTTCTACATTTGAATTTTAAATAAACGTGGACAAGTTTCCAATTGAAATATCCAAACATGGCCTATGTGGCCGAAATCTAAACCATAAAGAAAATTAATAATTCAAATTCGGTCTGAAGGGTCATACGCCCAGTCTAAACTAACTACCAAAAAAATAACTCTAATAAGAACATTAATAGCGAGGTTTGTAGCTCCTATAGTACTCTATAATAATATTGACACAAACAGCCTCAAGGGTCACATGAAATGAAGATGTGGGGTGAGCTCAAGAGCCCAATGGATCATACACAGTACAGCAATAGCACTATTTAAATCAAACACTGAACATGCAAACACTTATGGTTCATTATACGTTTCAAACATTTAGTTATCAACAGTCGTTAATTAGACCAAAGGGTCTAACCCTAGTATTCTCTCATCATCATCATGTTGGAAAAGTCAAGAAAAATGCACTATATGCCAGATTCCAATGGGTTAAGAGTACACCCATCACCAACCTGAGAACTAGGGTTACATCCATCGCTCCATCACCAAAGAACCAGGGTCATACTCATAGTTCTATCATCGAAAACTAGGGGCAAACCCATAGTCCCTTATTGCGAGAACACACATAGTGATCCCCCATGGACCACTACGATAGTACGTGATTCAACTCTAAATTAATCTTTGCTTGTGTATCAACAAAGATTTTATTACAAGCATGTTCATCAATTTATCATGTATAATGCATCATTATCCAACAATGTAAACATTCTGATCATCTCGTTGAGTCATAAATAACACAATAATCATCTCATGTGATAAAGCATTGTAAACATTGAACATGGACATATAACTTATGTTATTTTAGCATTCATGTTGTTTATAATCATATAAACACATGCTAGCATGCTTCTAGACATTCTAACAATGTAAACATCGCATATTCTACATTAAAATTCAAATAATACTAGGGAGCAAGGTAATAACTTCCACCTTGGTATTTTTTCCCTTGTGCCTTTACTCATCGCCGCATGTGTTTTAGATCTTTAATGTATAAAATTATAAACGCTAAGATAATGTGAGTTTAAGACATTCATAACATGTTCAAAATCATGGATTCATGTCCATACATAGCTATCTCATGGTGTACACAAGGCCAAAATGAAAAATGGACGAAAAAACAGGATGCACGTCGGGTTACTATGGTAATGCTTCGCATTACCGCAGTCACCAGATTCGATGACATAAGTTACCGTGATAACCAAAGGGGGTTGTGCGTGTAATGCTTTTGTGTGCATTGTCTCGCTCGTGCTTTTCCCATATGTTTAATCCTCAAATACTTGTACATTAAGCCTAAAAGACACATCAACCAAAAGAACTCTTTATACCTTAGGGTTCTTCGCGTTTCCTCTTCGTTTCTCACAAATAAGGTCTTACAGCCCTTAAATCAATTAGGCTTCATATTCATACTTAGGAAAATGTTTTGCAATGGTAAGAACTCAAGATTTCGAGTGGGTTTTATGATTTTACCTGAGTATAAGATGTTTGGACCAACACCTCCATAGATCTTCTTCTTGGTGAAGCTTGCTCTTCACATATCTAAGTCTACCAACCAATAGAGAGGGGTTTGAATGAATAGAAATCAATCTAGAATTGTAGCGAAGGAAAGAAGATTCAATTATTGGTGGCTGGTATTGGAGCTTGGGAGTTGATGGATGAATGTAGGGTAAAAATGACGATTAGGGTTTGTCGGCGCATTGTTAATACATATATAATTTATGTATTACTACGGTAACTCGAAGGATTACAACAATAACCAGAACCCTATTTTTTTGCATTTTAGTCGAATCATTGCGGTAATCACATGAATGACCGCAATAACCAAAACGTTGTGATTTTGAATTTTTTTTCTGAGTTTTAGTCTAATGACTGCGGTAATTCTATTAATAACCATGATAACCAATAAACGATTACTATGCAAAATTTTTTGCTTCGCTCTGATTCGCTGATTCTTTTGTACATTGATTAAACGTCTCTTAAACCATATTTTTAAGAGTTTTTCAAGGTTTATTGTGCTTAAATTATTTTTAATTTAAATTTACCAAAATTTCTATAAAATTCTTGGGGTATTACAATGTGGGTGAATTTACATCCCAAAATTTTAACAACCATTGTGTGTCACTTGTGATAAAAGTTGAACATCATACAACACATGTTCTCGCACAAAATGGTTTAACAGAATCACTTCTTAATGATTACGACTAATTGTTAAATATTTACTAATGAGAACCAAGCTCCCTACTTCTACATGGGGATATGTCATCTTACATGCAACAACACTTATATATATTACTATCAAGTTATTATAAGTTCTCTCCACTACAATTAGCATATGGTCAAGAACTAAACATTTCTCATCTTAAATTTTTTGAATGTGTCATTTATGTTCCTATTGCTCTATTAAAATGTATAAAGACAGCCCCTCAAAGGAGATTGAGAGTATATGTTGGATATGATTCTCCCCACTTATTAAATATCTTGAGCCATTAACATGAGACATGTTTATAGTGCGATTTTTAGATTGTCATCTTGATGAAGCCACATTTCCAATCTTAGGGGAAGAAAGTAAAATTGTGGAGGCAACAATAATATGGAATACTCCTTGACTTTCTCATCTTGATCTTTGAACAAAACATTGTAAACAAGTAGTTCAAAAGATAATTCATTTACAAAATTTAGCAAATTGATTGCCAGATGCATTTGCTGATCCAAAACGAGTAATAAAATCAAATATAATGATACTCAATGTTCAAATTCGTATTGATATCTCAAAAGGACAATATGATAATAAAAATGAACCATGTTTGACGTGTAGATGACCAATTTGTTTTAAGGATAAAAATCATCGATCAAATAATAAAGATAATTTTGAGAAAGTTGATATCAACATAGATAAACGTTTTCAAAAAGAACAAGAATTTGATATTCGTAATAATGAAGAGATTTTGATTAATTTTGAAAAACAATGGAATCAAAATGAAATGGTTGTTGACTATGTTTTTACATACAATGTAATATTAGATATTATGAATTAAATTATATATATATATCATGAACCGCAATCAATTCAAGAATGTTGAAATAGAAATGATTGGCTGAAATTGAAATATGCCATACAAGTAGAATTAAATTCTCTGGACAAACATAAAGTATTTGGACCAATTGTCCAAAAACTTGAAGGTGTCAAACTAATAGGGTACAATTGAGTATTTGATCGAAATGAAAATGAGAAAAATGAAGTCATAAGATATAAAACAAGAGTTGTGGCACAAGAATTTTTTCAAAGACCAAGAATTGACATATTCTCTTGTGATCGATGCAATAACTCTTTGATATCTTATTTATATGGTTGTGTACAAAAAACTTGACATGCAATTGATGGATGTAGTCACAACCTATCTATATGGCTTAGTGGATTATGATATTTACTTGAAAATCCCTGAAGGATATCAATTACTAGAAAAATTTAATATCAATTGTCAAGAAATTTATTCAAATAAGTTACAAAGATCATTGTATTGAATGAAATAATCTGAATGCATGTGGTACAATCGTTTTAGTTAATATATATTAAAAGAGGGATATAAAAATGATCTAATTTGTCCATGTGTATTTAAAAAAAAAAGGATCTGAATTTGTATTGATTGTTATTTACATAGATTATTTGAATATAATTGAAACTCCTAAAAAATGTACGAAAGCAGTCAATTATTTGAAAAAGGAATTTGAAATGAAAGATCTCTGTAAGACAAAGTTTTGTTTCAAATTTCAAATGGAACATGAAGAAAAAGTATTTTTGTTCATCAATCAAATTATACAAAAAAAAAAGTCCTTAAATGATTTTATATGGACAAAGCACACTCTTTAAGCAGTCTAATAGTTGTTAGATCACTTAATGTGAATAAGGATCATTTCCGACCTCGTGAAGATAACGAAGAATTCTTGGTCGTGAGTACTATATCTTAATGCAATAGGTGCACTAATATATTTTGCTAATAATGTAAGATCTGATGTTGCATTTTTTTTTTTTGTTAATTTGTTAGCAAGATATAACTCTTCACTTATCTGAAGGCATTGGAATGAAATTAAGCATATATTGCAATATCTTCAAAAAATTGTTGATTCAAGTTTGTTTTATACAAGTAAGTCAAAACTCCAATTAGTTGGTTATGTAGATGTTGAGTATTTATTAGATCCATATAAGACAATATCTCAAACAAACTATTTATTTACATATGAAAATACAGTTATATCTTGACATTCTACAAAACAAACAATAACTATTGCTTCTTCAAATTATGCTAAATTAATAGCTATTTATGAAGCGAGTCGTAAATGTGTTTGGCTAATGTCAATAACACAACATATTCAAAAAAAAATGCGAACAATCTTTTGATACAAACATTCCAACAACAATTTATTAAGATAACGCAGCTTGCATTGCTTAATTAAAATAAAGATATATCAAATGAGAAAGAATAAAACACACGATCTTCAAAATAATGGTAAAATTGATATCCAACAAATTCACTCAAGCAATAATCTTATACATTTGTTCACTAAAGCATTATCTACGACAACATTTAAGAAATTGGTTCATGGTATTAGAATACATCATTTTTGAAGATCTTGAATAATATTGCAAATAGGGGAAGTTTATTGCCGTACTTTTTTTTTCTTAACTAAAGGTGTTGTCCTATTGAGTTTTTCTTAGTAAGTTATTTTAACAACACAGTTTCCTATTTACATGCAAAAAATATCGTACTCTTTAATTTACTAATATTTTTTTTGCTAATGATGTTCTAATGAGATATATTTGTTGTAAAGATAAACATAAAAGGGAGAGTGTTATAAATATTTTTAACGTTTTTAAAATTTTAAAAAAATTAATCATATAAAAATTTATGACGTAGTTAATAACTTTTATGAATAAAACATATTTGAGGTATGCAGTAGGAATAAAAAAAAATTTGTCTCATTGGTTTATTATAAGTTATTGTATTAGATGAGATGACCATCTTAAATAATATTTGTTATAAAAATTTATTTTTCATCCCTTACTAGAAAAATAGTAGCGAGAAAAAAGAAATGAAAAAAAAAGATCTCTAGAGTTTCCTATTGCCTATTATATAATAAAAATTAGATTTAAAATATATTTACAAATTTAGTAATAAAAAATCCACCTATCAATTATAAAGAGAAAACGAGAATATGGACCCAAAATCCAAGTACTGTGTTGACTGCGCAATTACGTTCATGGCAGGGAGATGTGAGATAGAGCACATAGCTTTAGATATTCTAAAATTTTTTTGGGAAACAGAAGAAAAGATGACACGTGCTAAATAATGTCATATTTCGGACACGTGGGACGTCATTGTAGTGGTCGATCATAGTGAATCTCTTATGACTCGTATGTGGAGGTGCTTCAAGCCTCCGATGAGGGCGGGTTGGATAGGAGAGTGAATCAATAGACTTGGGAAAGATTTGCGAATTTGAATTCAACGTAACCATGCATGCATTACTATCGCAACACCTGTCCTTAGATTAATGTTGTTTGAAAGATAAAAATAAACTGCTACTATAGCACTTAAATTATTTATTTATTACATAGTCATTGATTTACAATTAAATATCAGAACAATAATTAAATAAATATCTTTTAAGCATATACCATATATGTTGGGATTTCTTCCTAAGAGAAGGATGAACTGATCGACACTGTGTCTTGACAAATCTATTCGCAAGCCGGGCTTGCTAGAACACTGTTAAGTGTCTTTCATAACACCATTAGAGTAATCATAAGAGAATGTGTAAGAAACTAAAACAAATAATTTCAGTAGAAATTTCAGTCAATAAAATTTGGTTATGTATAGTTCTCTAAACCTAGCAGTAGCGAAAATGTCTAAGTTAAAATATTGACAATGTTTTCCTCACCTCTTATATATCATACTAACTCTCAAAATAGTAAACAACGTAGAGAAACATACCAAAATAAACTGAGAACGCCCCACTACGCTATGGCCACCTTTTAGACTTTGTCCGCAAAAGAATAACTTGAAATGTTAAAATAATGAGCCAAATTTGTCCACAACATCAGTGATTAATATAGTCTAATCAATAACTTAAATTAGAAATTTCATAAAACAATGTTATGTATGCAAGAACAACAATATTATGTGAGTAAATGCAATAGTTAATAAATTTTAAATCTACAATGCAGTAGTGTACTTTTCGTTTTAAAAACGATTTTAATGATGAATATACATGCAGAGGCTCTCATTAGCCTCCAAGGCAATAAGAAATCCACTTGAGCGGGCCGCTAGACAGTTAGGCATATTCTTATAGAATATCCTGAGGATCTGCCAGCACATACTTCATGTATGGCAACCTTAGATCCTTAATAAGTGGACCAATTGAAATATCTACACAAAATGTACCTCAACATACTGTGGCATCCGGTCCTTAATGCTCAACCACATCCAATACTTTAACTCGTGCCTCAGACCCCGAGATTCGATGCACAATTTTATTTAAAAGCTCATTTAAAAATTATAAATGTATTTTAATATGTAATAATATTTCATTTATGAACAGAATAACAATTTTAAATGATAAATTAGAAAATATTACTCACAAAGATGTTCAGCTCCCAGTGCTCCTCTCGTGATCGGTCGCATCCCGCTAATGTTTGATCCTACATAATTAACATGATTTTTTTCATCTACATGAAACTTGACTTAAATCTAACTTCGTGGTCTTTGGTTAATCAAAGAATTGACTCGATCAATTGTGGTCTATTTATTAATTTGGTCAATTTCAGTTAAAACAGTCAATTCTAATCAAGCCTAACATTCACTTACCTGGATGATTGACAGGGTCAAACGTAGTTAACAAGGTCAAATGGTGCTATTAAGCTCCACATATTGATCCAAATACCAACAACTTATATTGTTAACATGTGTCTCACTTTTTGTATACAATAATCAATCTTTTCATAATTTTGCAATTTAATATAGTAAATAAAAAAATTAATTATTTCCTCTGTTAGTATTTTTTTCCGATGAAGATAACGCCTTATTATTATTATACCTTGTCTATATATATATATATATATATATATGTATGTATGTATATATCTTTATGGTTCCAACCTCCATCATCATTAAATAATTTTATCTCCCATAATATAATAAGCTCCCCATTATTTATATTCATCGTTACTATTAATATTAATATTTTATTATTTTATTTTTATTTTTATTTAAAATAACTCATTAATTTATACAAACACCATATACTCATATATTTTCATTAGTACTTCATCAATTTGTATATGAAAATATATGTCGAAGCCGCTAACTCAATGTATAAAATACGGGTCATTATAATATATTTTTTCTTTGGTATAAGCTGAAGGCAGTTAAGATCCCTTGGTCTGAATAAAACCATACACATTAATCACTATTATTTTACATACCACTCATTAGAAAGGGGTTAGCATTAAATTGAAACTAGCCATTGTTTGCACATTGAACATTTAATTTGCCTGTAAAAAAAATTGCAAATCTAAACAAGTATTATTTAAATGACATTTTTACTGCAGGGAATTCCATTTCCATTATACTCTGCAATATGAGATGAATGCTTAACATACGGACTGATAGGCACCCGACCAGCATCTGCGCATGGGCAATTCCTAATTATTGTGTAAGGCCAAAACACTCGCTCGCAATTGTTGGAAAGATGGGCGTGCATGCGTAACCATTTTGCAGTGTCTTGGAAGCGAAGTTATGCAAATTATGAGCCACCGATATTGCATAACACTTGGCGTGCAAGTCTCCTTAAGTCGCATACCTTGCCGGTTTGTTATCTAGCGTCTCTTCTTCAATGATCATGATCAAGAATTCTAACAGTTCTAGAATGCTTGGATCTGTAGCCTCTATAATGAATGATATCCCAAAATCCCACCCTTTATTGGAAGAGCAATCAGAATAAATTAATATATTTGTACAGAATGTTACATAAAGCAAAGAAGAATAAAAAGAAATGGAAAACAAAGAACAAAGAGAATATTAAGCCCATTTACAAGCTACCTTCACACTTGTATATCTTCAGACATTGTTCATTCCATCGCAGTTCACTTCCTCTCTCATTGCGACCCCTCCCTCAATTAGAGATGATTATTCAGAAAATCTCCTTCACATGTCTCTAATTATTAGACCCTTTTTTGTTTTCTCCAATTTCCAGTTACCATCTCTATATCAGCAGTCTCTCAAGTTCTTTCCAACTGAGAAGGGAATAAAAATTCCCGTCCTCAAAAGTTAAAAACCGTGGTCACCGCCTCATTTGAAAAACCCTGTTGTACCAAATTGAATGAAGTATCATGTGAAAGATGTCGTACTTCACAGGCTTGGAATGCCAAATAAAATGCTTTTGAAGCTTCTTGACTCTCAAATGCATCTGTAGATACTTCTCCTGGGGTATGGAAAGCAGAATCTCCTTCAAGTTCGGGATGTCTTTCTCTGGGACAAAGACGGCAAATGCCTCCCAGTCCAATACCTCAAAAAATGGAGGCACAAAGTTGTCAGATATTATCACTGGTACACACTCATATAAGATAGCTTCTACCACCCTTGGGCTATTAACCTCGTAACCCTTGGCACAGATACAGTACTTGCTGCTCTTCATGTGCTGTGCATAGTTCATCTTATGGGTGATTATGTGGCTCATATGACCGTAGATTTTCATGTCAGGATCTTTATTCTCCCAGTGCTGAAGTAGAATTGGACGTAGATATCCATGCATGTTTCCTGCAAAGAAGGCAAGTATTTGTCTCTGGGAAGGAGGTTTCCCTCCAATGTCTCTTGCAGGGTTCTTCGGAATGTGCACTAATGTTTCTGGGAGAGACACATCCTTGCCAATTATAAAGCTCTCATGGACATCTGCATTGCAGAGGGCCCGGATTGTTCTACTCATATATCGCCTTGTTTCAGTTGGAGCCTGGGGAAGAGCTGTTTTGTCAGAATTGTTCAATCCAATAGCAAGCTCAAAAGAAATTACTAGCACTAGTTATTGAAATATATGAAAGTTTGAATAGATATATGACCATATGAGAATCCTACCCAGTCGTGACAAGCAACAAGAAAATGATCAGCTCCACCAGTTCTGTTCCAAAAAGGATATTTCAATGCGAGCATGTCAATATAGTCCTTCAAATATTGAATCAAGTTCCTGTGGCTATGTGAATTTGGCACATACAAGGTTTTCTCCAGCAATCGTGTGCTAAAAGGCAAATAAAACAAGTGAGCTCTTCGAGGATTCTTCACTACAAATTGTTTATTTGATTCCATCTGTTTCATAAACCATCCTTCAGAAGCATATATTCCCTTAACAATGGGTTGATGAAAAACAGGCCTAGCTCCTTCCTTGTAGATGTAGACTTTGAGAGTCTGCTCCATTAGTTCATAGCTCCTGCAAATGTGACCGTCTTGAAATTTTAATTGTAGTACTTTTCCAGAGGAAACCTTATATTGTTACTAGTATTACTTACTACAAAATGATCATCTGAAACATACTAGCCACCTTCACCTAGTCTAAAGTCCTGGACAGAAACTTTTTACATCCCATGGAAAGAACTAAAACAAAAAATTTGAAAAAAAGTCATCCCCTAACAGCATATATGCCACATTAACTCAAAGAAAGCAAAATAATTTTCAACTTGAAAACAACAGAAATTGATTGACTTGGCACTATAAAAAGAATAACCAAAAGTATAATCCAAACCATCGTATTATAGATCTTTGCATGATAGGTAAGAGGTATATCCATGCACATCGTCCATTTGTTATAATTAATGAGAAAATGGAAACTAGAGGACCTAGAATGTTGTACCCCATAGTGATAGGATGCGAATGATGAAGAATGAACTCTGTTAGCAAGGACATAGACTAAGATTGAGGGGATTATTAGCAAGGAGGGCATGTAACATGGTTGAAAAAAGACAAAGGCCTTGGAGTATGAGCCAATATTTGGACAATATTGTAACCCAACTTTGTCAAATAAGATCCTAATACTAACTCAATGGATAATTTATGGTCTGTATGACTAAAGAAAGAAGGGGTTAACAGAGCAACTTGATGAAAAAGGTAGTGATAAAAATAAAGGTGCTTGATAATGTGTTGTTTCCCTTAACCGTACAACAGAACTTTTAAGTCTAAGGCACAAGCTCAATAGTGGATTTTAACAAGATCCATGGAATCATCAGTTCAAACATTGTGCAAGATGATGATGAATTGCAAATATTACTGATGCTTAGCATAAGTGCCAAACAGTTGGAAGAATGATGGCTTCTTTAAGCAATTCAGCCTGGGTGGCATTGCTTGCATGACCTAGATGACCTATAAGTACGTATGTTCACCAAGCTCTTTACTTGCCAAACCCGACCTAGCTGAGACCACAGGCTCAGGTACAGAACTGTCAACTGTCTTTCTTTGATTGATCACACTCTATTTTATAAGACTGAGGAATCGTCTTCTGGGTTCAATTCATACTCATGATGATATTGACCCAACTTGAAAGGTATGCATCCACCTCGACATAAAAGGTTGAAAGCCTCTCTTCATGAAAAATGAGAGAAGACTATCATTACAAAAGATGAGAGGGGTTGAGGGGGGCCTTCCCTTCTTTGTAGGAGGAGATGATGCCCAACCCTCTGTCCCAGGTTGAATGGGGTTTTAGTCTATCATTGTGACCAAGGGTGAGGGCCTCCTTTAAAAAGGAAAAGGCCCTCACCTCTTCCCATCTTCTCCTACTTCATGGTCGGGTTTCTGAACTAAAACATTCACCACTTTATATTGTAGGATTGGTATTTTTTATTCATAATGACTATGGCAAGGAATTTTTCACCAATTTTAAAGGTTGGTTTTGGATGATAGAAAATAGCACAGATAAGATCAACTCACGGCAAAAATTTGGCCTAAATTCAAATCAGCCTGACCTGTGCATACCTCTGATAGTAAGGTTGTACCACATCAAAAAGAAGTCAAAAAACATTTAATCAAGTTATTTACAATATTTTGACCAAACATGGAAGGGAAGGTTCAAGACACAGGGATGAAACAATTATTATAAATCAAACAAGAGACCATAATCAAACGGTAACCTAGAATTATTAAATATGCTTGGATAGAAAAGGCTCAAGGCAAGGGAAATATGAAGCTCAAAAGCTAAGGAAAAAACAAGGTGAACAAAAATGGGAAAAAAAACAAGTTATTTTCAATCAAAAGTTGAATGCAATTTGAGATGAATATTGCTTCATGCTCATGCAAGCAGACACTGTCAGCACTCAACAAGTTGAGTTAGGCGTTCAAATCTGCTTTTGATTCAATCTAGTTCATGATTCTAGCAAACATCAGGAACTAATTCCATATTAATAGATCACCAACACCGCATGTACAACCACAAATAAGCAGTGACTGGTTCATACGACTTCTAACACTTTTGTAAGCCTCTAATAGAATTGATGCAGCATAAAGAAGACTCATATAAGATACTTCTTGCATGCCTGTAATATACTGTTGGACATGTAAATAAAACCTAGAATCAGTATTAATGAATAGAACTGCCAAAGGAGTCACTAGGTGATCATTTGCAATTTTTAGCCATAAATTGTGCTCTTCAAGAATGATAGGCTATTTTGGTATATCAAAGTCAAAATGCCATTAAACAGAAGTCCTTTATTTTCAATAGCACTAGCCAGTTGCTCTCATCTTCGGGGTTTTCCATGTAAAATCCACTACTTCAGTAGTACTTCTCTGTATTATCCTCCTGATTCATTAAAAAGAGATATAATTTTTTCTCTTGCAACAATCTCCAGATCTTGCTGCAATCCTTCTATCAAAAATAACTTCAGAGAGAAGCTCTTGTATAAATTCACTGGGATCTTAGAGAAACATTCCTAATTTATGCGTATGCCCTTCAAGCTAGATGTATGTGTTTCTAGATGTAAAACTACCTTAAAAGAATGCATAGACATTTGACTTAAGTATATAGAACAGGCAAGAACCAAAAGCACCTATAAAACTAAAAAAGCATGACGAATACCTATTCTTTAAAAAATAAAACACATTAACATACAAGTTCGACACTATACAGTTCCCTCTGCTTCATCTTCACCTGGCTTTCACTAGAAATAATAGAGATGATTAGTGTTTCAATGATGCATCATCATTTGAGACCTTTATGATTCAGTAAATTGAAGTATAATTAACAGGCATTGACACCTTGACAAGAACTGGAACTACATGGAAATTTGTCTTATTGGTAAAACCACATTTTGGTAAGGCAGAAAAATTTGTATGGTAATTTAAGTTATGCATTATACAAAATATTCCTTCGCTCTTGAGTATAATCTTACCTTTTAAACACAGAAACATTTCGAAAAAGAGGAGAATAAAGTTCTGGATCTTCATTTATAATTCCAGCATTCTGAATCAGTGATTTTGCAGACAGAATTTCCTGGTCACGTGCTGATGTCCATCGTGGTTTCTGCAAAGCAACAAAGCATTTCTTTTTTTAAGAAAAAGAATAAAAAATGTAAAATAGAAATTGAGCCCATTAATCATATCAAAGTCTGAAGCCATACCATTGATCCTGGAGAGGCTTGATTTTGAAGTAATACAAGATTCATCTCAGATATTGACATCACTGCACTTGGAGACATCTTCGACTGACCTGTCCCCAGATTACCAACAATGGTAGCAGAAGAAGTTTTGTTCGAAGTGGCAGGAACTCCTTTTGACAATGGCAGTTTTTCATCCTTGGAAAATTTATGTTCTGATTGTTGCCTCACCGAAGATGTGTTGTAGTTGACAGACAAGGGAGAAGTGTTTGAGTTTACATCCAAGTTTCTTGGCAAGGTAGGGTTAGTAATTGAAGCTAATGGAAGCGGAGAGGGTGCAGAAGAAACATGCCCACTCTCTGTTTTGTCTAATCTCAAGCCGGTATCTTCTTTTCTAAAATCACCTAATAAAATAACATCTTCCTTTTGATGAATCTGTTCTTGTTCAGAAAGTTGCTCAGGTCTTTCAGATGTAGACTCATCAATTAAGTCCTCAACGCTCTCAAGGCTAGCATTCTTGCCCAGATCTATAACTTTCTCTTGTGAATTTTTGTTATTCGTCTTCACAAGTACACCTTGCTCAGAAATACTGACTGCAGATCCATTCTCCAATGAGAAACCATTTGTTTGTTCAGCAGCATTATCTTTATCATCAGTTGCATGCATAGCTTCTTCCTTCATATCAGATGCAATGTTATTTATCACTAAATCTTCAGCCAAGTTTGTATGATTTACATGGGACAAGCTATCAGTCACTGCTATTATAGATGATGAATCTTCAGTAGTGAAGCTGCCTTTTACAAGTATTTGAAACTTACTAGCAGGTAGGAGTGGGAACAAGAGGTTTCCATAAGGAAGTGCGAAAAACTGAATCACTAAAATAACAGAAGCCACCATCCCTATAGCGATCAGTAATCTCCTGGTTTCAACCTGACATAGCTTCTGAAACTGAGGCGAAAAGTCCATAATGTAAATAATCAACGGCTGCACTTGATTAGCTAAGGGATCCCTCAACCAACACGAAACTCAGGTCCATCAACTGATTAAACTCTGCAAATTCATAAAATTTGGCATAAGAAATGTATGCCTACAAGTTAATATTTCTTCCGGAAGAAATTGTTGAAGAAAAAAAACCAAACGAACAAAAAAATAAAAAAAAGAGATGAACATATCCGGAATGTAGCACATGACAGGGGAAACAATAAAATGATTAAAAAGCAGGTCCTGCTCAAAATATTTAGAACTGATCAACACAGAGACAAAGCATCACACAGTATATATTAGTTTTGTATACCAGAACTGTTTACTAGGGGCATAATCTGTTGTTGTTTTCAATTCCAAAAGTTTCGAGCACAGATTTCAGAGCAAGGCAAAGCCAGGAAAATATTGAAAATGGCTCCTCGGAGCATAACATAGAAAAGGTGAATACAATTTGAAAACAATTTGAAGAACATTTTTTCAAGCAAGATAAGACATGCATTGATGCTGATACTCTTACACTTTTTGGTACAAATTCATTAAGACCAAAATCTCAACAAAACAACTGGGAATAGTCAGAAACAAAGCAAGTCCAGAGCAACTTATTTCTCAGAAGATCCAAGTCATCCAACTGCTACAGTTACATTATTAATAAACAGAGGTGAGCAAGAAGAAGCTCACTAGATTATATAGATCAACTGAAGAAATGAACATCATTCACGAATTTTACATGCAAGAAACGCTAACCGGCCTCACCCTTCTACACTGTACAATATAAACAGAAGATGGGAATCACTTGATTCCACTACTAATACCCTTCCTCCAATCAACCGACAAACGGAGAAATTCTCACCAAAGCGTTTCTAAAAAGAACTTCAAAATCTTAAACCACAACAA
>JAJIYU010007562.1:0-19065 GCA_030144865.1 Tinospora cordifolia | reverse complement strand
TCATTTAATTATCCTAATTTTTATTATATCTCCAATATAAATTATTTTTCATGTGCCAACCCACCATTTGCACCCAAAATTTCTTAAAATCTTTGAAATTAATCTATTTGATTTATTTTATTTATTTTCCTCAAACTTATTTATCTTTAATTATTTGACAAAATTTTGGGGTATTACTGTTCTTAAAAAGTTTCTACCTTATTATTTTTTAGAATTTTTAAGGGCATGTTGCCCAAAGTTTAAATCTTTTTTACTGAAAAATATTTTAAAGTTTTTTGCTGTAATAATTAGTTTTTTTTGAAAAGTTTAGTACTTTCAATTTTTTTTATTATGAATAAAATAGTTTGAATTTCTTTATCTCTTTTAATTTGCCTTGATTTTATTAAATTTAAAATTTTGTATTCTTGAATTTGTATACAAAGGCACGAAATACTGAAAAAGTGAAGAACAAGTGTGTGTCACTTGTAAA
Source organism: Tinospora cordifolia (assembly GCA_030144865.1). Taxonomy (NCBI): domain Eukaryota; kingdom Viridiplantae; phylum Streptophyta; class Magnoliopsida; order Ranunculales; family Menispermaceae; genus Tinospora; species Tinospora cordifolia. The sequence continues at coordinate 18,596 of JAJIYU010007562.1, read as the reverse complement.
GTAACACCGGCCCGACCTGCCAATTGGTTAAGTCCACTGTCAAGAGAATGGTAGTTATGTCCAATGCTTAAAGATACGGGGTTGGGGTCTTACATTTCATCACATGGTTTACTATTTTGAGAGTTAGTACGATATATAGGAAGTGAAGAAAAAATTATAGATATTCTGACTATCACATTTCTTCTACTGCTACGTAGAAAAGATTGTATATAAATACTTTTTGTTTAACTTAAAAAAATTCTACTATAAATTGCTTATCTACTTCCGTATCTCTTGTATTACTCTGATGATATTGTGTATGGTTAAGAAGGACAATTAATAGTGTTTTGACAAGCTCGGCTTGCGAATCAGTTTGTCAAGGCACTTTGCTGGTCGGCTCACCCTTTACCCTAGGGAAGGGATCCCGACAATGTTGGTATCGGAGCCTAAAGTTTTTTAATTAAGGAATAACAATTGTTGTTAACCTAGGGAACCTCAAAGTAATCACGCAAGTTAACAAAACCCTAGGAATGACTAAGAGTAGCATAGCAAAATTATGGATGAAATCATTCTAACTTCTAATTGATAGGAAGAAGAACCAAGTGAGAGTGGCCATATCATGATGGAAATTTGATTGTAATTAGGAGTTAGTGAATTTTAAGACTTAGAACTTAAACTTAAAGATAGTTACCTTAACATGTAGTTATCTTTTGTTATAGTCATTTAAGGTTATGGTCTACTAAATTTGGAAAATGATGAAAGTTTAATGTTTTATGCAGACCAGGATGCTTCCTTGACATGGGAGACCACATTGGATCCCATAGCTGGTACCACCACCACCTCCAATTGAACTTAAGCAGGATCCCATATAGAGACTCGAGGCTATGATCAGGGCGTCTACTGAGGCTACTCAGGCCTAGACGACCTTATTGAGAGAGCAATTGGATAAGATTGAGGTTGAGAGACAGAGGGTTGAGCCAATAGCACCCGCTGCACCTGTTGTACTTGAGGTTGGAGTGGATGAGAGAGTAGTAGACCGTGTAGAGGTAACCCTAGTGAAATAGGTAGATGAGGTTGCCCATGATTGTCTTTTGAAGAGGTTTTTGGATCTAAGATTCAAGGAAAACTAGATATTATTTATTGCACTTATGCTTGAGGATGAAGTAGCTATTTGGTGGAAGGCCACCCAGACGATAGAGGGGAAGATTACTTTAGGGGCTTGTTTTTGAAAATTATTTTTGAGTGCTTATGTTCCTGAGATAGCGAGAGAGTATAAGAAGGTGCCCAAGGGAGTATACCCATAAATTTCTGCGATAGGATGACATGTTAGTGAGGGAGTATACCCATAAATTTCTTTGATTGGAGGCTTATGTGCCCAAGTTAGTGGATAACCTAAGGGAGAGGATATGATTATTTCATTAGGGGTTGAGGGCCAATATCAGGTAGGCAACATCGACTTATGGTGAGGCCACCCTCAAAACTATTCATGGGTAGGCACTATAGTTTGAAATAGATGAGAGAGATGAGTGCCCAATGGTTTAGATAGTACAAGGTGCCACCATGCAGATGCAACCATAGGTACAACCTTAGTCACTGACTTAGGGTAGTTATCATGGTGGAACTCGAGTAGGTTACCCATGGAAGAGGAAAATATCCAGGGGGATAGTCCAGGGGAGAGTAGAGTCAGCCACCTCCTGTACTCTCGATCGTTGCTACCCAAGTTCACACATATCAATTGGTGGGAAAACCACTGACCCAGTATGGGACACAAGGTAGAGGTCGAGGTAGAAGTCGAGATTCATGGCACAGAGGCTATGGCCAAAGCTAGACCTATCAGGCTGAGCAAAGATTTCAGATTATATGTTTTCAATGTGGTCATCCAGGCCACAGATTCTATGATTGCCATATGCTTCCTCTAGCTCCCAGTGTACCCACCACCACCATCACTCAAGGGAGGGCACAAGCAATCATCCAGCCTAACCCAGAGGCTACTACAACTACGGTAGAAGGTACTATTTCTATTTTAGATTCTACCTTATAAGTGTTGGTTGATGTTGGCTCTACTTTATCAATCATCTTTGAACATGCCATAGATAGATTGTGACTTAGACCCCTTAGAGCACCTACTTGGCTCATGTTGAGTACTACAACTGAGGAATGCATTTACCCTAATTTGATTTGTGAGGGTTGCGTCTTGAGGTTGGGGGACTTGGAAACCATTAAGGACCTTCGGGTGTTAGAGTTTTTAGAGTTTGATGCCATACTTGGGATGGATTGGCTAGCCGCATACCATGCACACATTAACTATTTTGCCAAGAGGGTGATATTTCAAATACTTGGGCAACTTTTTATCATTTTTTAGGGTATTACCTTTGATAAATCGAGAACCCAAGGCAGAATGGTGATTTAGAATGAGATTGATATCCTAGCTAGTCTAAGCACCATAAATGTGGGACCTTCACGAAAGAGTATGGATGATATTCCTATTGCTAGAGATTTTCTTGAGGATTTACCTGGTTTGCCTTCTAAGCGAAAAATCGATTTCATTATTGAGGTTATTCCAGAGACACAACCCATTTGGATCCCTCTTTATTGAATGACGCCTAAGGAATTGCAAGAATTGAAAGTCCAGCTAGAAAAATTGTTGAGTAAGGGTTTTATTACCCATAGTATGTCACCTTGCGGTGCTCCGGTGTAATACCCTAAATTCTCTATACTCAATTAAATGAAATTTATCATTTATTTAGTGAAATTTGGGTGCAAAAGGAAATCCAGCTCATTTTAGGGCTAAATTTGGTAGGTTCTAAAAGTCTTATTTAGCGACCCTTAGGGATCCAAAACAACCTGAAATGAAGTAAAGTGACTTAAACCGACCAATTGAATAACATATCCAAAAAGTAGCTCAATTGATCAAGAATATGGTTTTCATTTGCCAAACACCTATTAGGGGGTCCAAATTAGGAAAGAATTGACATTTAGGGTACTTTAGGAGATCAAAATGACCCGAAACAAAATAAAATGACATGAACTAACAAAATGAATAATATATCCAAAAATCAGGATAATTGGCCAAGATTTGGATTTTCATTTGCCTAGTGACCTCAGTTAGTTTTAAATAATGAATGTTTTTCTTAGGGAAAATCACCTTAGACCAAACCATACCTTAAAATTTGCATTAAGTTCATATGATTCCAAAACTATAGGTTATAGATCATAATTTCTTATAAATAAGGAGATATTAATTTTTATTTGATTTTTGTTAACCCATGAAGTTATGGCCACCCCAAGCATGTGCCAGTTACATGGGTGGAACACTATGATCATATGCACCCTCACCCTACCCAAAGCTCCATGGGATGTGTTCCTTATTTGAATCCATACAAAATGATCTTATGTACCATGTAAATGATTTAATACAACATACCTACGAGAAGTTTCCCCATAGTTAAAAACCAAGACAAGTGATCCCATGTACCAAGATAAATGATCACGTACCATACACCCTAAAAACGTTTACACCATGTGTCTGTGCTCCACATGTGCCAAGTTCCAAATTAAGAGAGTTTCCTAGCATTCCTAAGACCTTGATCTTGTGTCCCTCAAGTCTAATCATGTACTCACCAACCACCTTTGCTCAAGGAAACAATTCCCTAATAAAAGAAATGCCAAAATTAGAAGTGTTTCTATCCACGTTTGTGTGGTGACCAAGCAAGAAACAAGTAGGAAAGTTCCTAAGTACCAAATGTGATTCTATATGGACGTCCCTGTAAAACCCCAACCTCCTAGAAACATTCTTAAGCTCAACCACAAGGCGGTTTGGGTCCTATGTTACATTTACAAGTATACAACTTGCATCTCAATTCCTTTATTCTAACACTTATTGAAATACTCATAAATACACTTCCATTGAATTTAATATTCGACAAGATAATGCAAGTAAATGAAGGAAAACTACAAATCTTTATTCATTCAAATAACATAAAAAATCAAATCCAAAGATTGTGTACATAACTCTAAAATTCAAAAGTAAAATTCAACGGTAGTCTTTAATTCAAAATTTGGCGACTATGTCCTTACAATATAAACTTTCAAAAAAATTCATAGTCTTCATGAAATTCAATTTCCTAAAAAAATAGAAGGAAGGGGTGAGTACATAGCCTAGTAGATCATTCAATAAACAACTAAATTACTAATTCAAATCAATAACGCATCCAAATTCAAACACTTTCATGCATTAGGTGATTAACATAACTTTTGGTTGTAGTTGATGTTAAGACTGAAAGGGGTTCTACTTTCTTGATGTTCTTAATTTAGAAGCCCTTCTTCAGGGTGGAAAGACATTTCTTTGTCACTTTCCATTAGATACCACATACCAAATATCCCTTAGTTGCGCCACACAACCACACACTCCAAGCATGTGTTAAGGACACCCATAACATCCATACGGGTTATTATGATAGTACATGGCTTTTATCTTCACTTTCTTATGTTCAAGATCACATAATCATGAAAGAAATTCAAAATATAAATTTCAAAATTTTAAACAATCAAGAAAGCATGAAAACATCATATAGCATGCTTGAAACATTGAATTAAATTCTAAACATGGATTCTAAGCATGACATACTCTCATAGGTGATTAAAACATAAAAATGTGCTAAAATAAAATTAAAATATGATTAAATGTGCTGAAACTAAAATAAGAAATGCTAAAAATTAGAATTTAATCAACCATAAACATGTTAGAAATTTGAAAGAGCAAAGTAGAAGTTCAAGAAATCCCCTCCACATTAATTTGAGTTTCTTTGTAGAATCCAGCAGAGGTTTCCCTTATCTACCACTTTCAGAACTTCAAGAACTTCTAATCACCAACAAAACTACTTCAACAAATCTCTAAAATATTGAAATAAAAACTTCTCACATAAGAGAGAAAAGAGAAGTGAGAAGAGGTGCCAAGAAGAGGGCAAGAAGAAGCAAAGGGGGAAGTGTCAACTCTTTGCTTTTGGATGAGATGAATGTGAGCAAGAGGGGGGTTTTTATAGAGTTTCATGAGCATGAGAGGAAACTTTGGGGATGTTCACACTAGGAAACCTTTCCATTCCTCCATGGGGACATTTTGGAATGCATAGATTGAGTGTGCACATGAATGTGGGTTGATTTGGTTTCCAATTCCTAGTGTGAACACAAGATATAAACTTTATTTGATTTCCTATTTATGTGTTAACACAAAAAGGATTTAGAATACTTACTATTTCTTGATTGGAAGTTAATTTAGGTGTGATATTGTGAGCAAGACAACTTTCTAACATGTTTTGGTAATTGATTCCTTTTCTTATGCACACCAAATTAACAAGATTTGACCATCTTCTATTTTGAATTAGAAACTTCTAATCTTGTTCCTAAGGTGTTTAGAAACATTTTTCAACAACTTCTATTCTTGGATTAGAAACTTCTAATCTTGTTCCTTGGGTGTTTAGAAACAATTTTCAGCAACTTCTATTCTGGAATTAGAAACTTCTAATTTGGATTATTTGGGATGTTTTTGGTGTGTAGAGCATGGTGTATGATCACATCATGGTGCACATGGAATCATTCATTCATGGTTTCTTAATACTAAGTGGGACATCTTATAGGGGTGGCATACTTGATCATTTTCATAGCACATGGGATCATTCTACATGAACTCAAATAAAGGAAACATCCCATAGAGCTTAGGATAGGGTGAGGGTACACATGATCATGGTGTTCTACCTATGTAACTTGCACATGCTTAGGGTGGCCATGACTTCATGGGTTCACAAAAATCAAATAAAAATTAATATCTCCTTATTCATAAGGAATTATGATTTATAACTTATAGTTTTGGAATCACATGAACCTAATGCAAATTTTAAGGTATAGTTTGTCCCAAGGTGATTTTCCTTAAAGAAACTTTCCCTATTTAAGACCCATTGAGGTCACTAGGCAAATAAAAATCCAAATTTTAGCCAATTATCCTAATTTTTGGATTTGTCATTCATTTTGTTAGTTCATGTCATTCCGTTTCGTTTCGGGTCATTTCGATTCCCTAAAGTACCCTAAATGCCAATTCTCTCCAAATTTGGACCCCTAAAGGACATTTGGCAAATGAAACTCTAACCTTGGCCAATTGTTCTAATTTTTGGATATGTTGTCCCATTAGTTGGTTCATGTCACCTTACTTCGTTTTCGATTGTCCATATGGGTCACTAAATGAGAGTTTTGGAACCTGCCAAATTTAGCCCTAAAATGAGCCAAGTTTCATTTTACACCCAAATTTCACTGAATAAATGATAAAGCTCATTTAATTGAGTACAAGGAATTCAAGGTATTACAACCTACCCTCCTTAGAAAAATTTCGTCTTCGAAATTTCTACATAACTAAGGATTTCTAGTGAATAGTTGTGGATACTTGGTCTTCATTTCGCTTTTGAGTTCCTAAGTAGCTTCTTCCACCCCGTGATGTTTCCACAACACCTTCACTAATGGGATATCCTTCGTTTGTAGACTCTATACTTTATGGTCAAGTGTTTTGACTATTGTTTCCTCGTAAGTAGCATCATCTTGAATATTCACTTCCTCCTAGTGGATGATGAGAGAGGGGTCAGGTTTGTACTTTCTCAACATGGATACATGGAATACGTTATGAGCTGAAGTCATTCGGCTTGGTAGGTCCAATTCATAAGCACATTCCCCGATTTTTTTAAGTATTTCAAAGGGTTCGACAAACCTCAGAGATAACTTTGCTTTGAATTTGAACCTCTTGATGCCCTTCTGAGGACTAATTTTCAAAAATACCTTGTCCCCAACTTGGAACTCTAGTAGTTTTTTCCTCTTGTTTGCATAGCTCTTCTGACGATTATGTGCTGTAATTAGCCTCTTCTGTATTAACTTGACTTGGTTATTTATTTCTTCCACCAAATCTAGTCTAGTTAATACATGGTCCTCGAGTCCAGCCCAAAAGGTAGGTGATCTGCAGGGTCTTCCATAAAGAGACTCAAATGGAGCCATCTTAATACTCTCTTGATAACTGTTATTATAGACAAACTCTGCTAAGTGTAAGTACTTACTCTAATTCCCCTTGAAGTCTAAAACACAAGACCTCAACATATCCTCTAAAATCTAGATAACTCTATTAGACTAATCATCCGTCTCAGGGAGAAATGTTATACTCATGGTGAGCTTAATACTTATCTCCTTCTATAGACTCTGCCAGAATTATGAAGTGAAGCGAGAGTCTCTGTCAAAAACAATAGTCATGGACACACCATGAAGCCTGCCGATTTCTTTCACATAAATTTCTTCCAGCTTACTGACATGGTATATAGATCTAACCAACAAGAAGTGAGCCACTTTTGTGAGACGATCCACAGTCACACAAACAACATTTTTTCCTTTCTGATTCTTGGGCAAAACATTGACAAAATCCATGGCAATGTTATCCCACTTCCATTCAGGGATAAGGAGTGGTTGTAACATTCTAGAGGGTTTTGGATGTTCTGCTTTTACTTGTTGACAGGTTAAGCACTTGGCAACATGCTTAGTCACATCCCTCTTCATTCTTTTCCAATAGTAAGTCTTTCTAAGGTTTTTGTACATCTTATCTCCACCTTGATGCATTGTATACTTGGTCTGGTGAGCCTCATCCAGTATGGTCTGCTTACTCTATCCATTCTGAGGTACACAAATCGTCTCCTCGAGTCTCAGGATATTCTCAACATCTAATCTAAAGTCAAAATGCTTACCCTGTTCAACTCCCTCTATTAGACTCACAAGGCACTTATCTTTCCTCTGTTCCTCCTTGATCTGATGTAGTAGATCGAGTTGGCAAGGCATGCTGTAAAGGTAAGCTTGCTTGTCATTCAAGGTTATACCGAACCTAAAGTCTTCGATCAACTGGTACATCTGGCCCTTTCTCCTCCTGGTGGTTGAACTTTTTACTCAAGGCATCAGCCACCATAGTGGCCTTCCCCGAATGGAATTGTAATTAGAAATCGTAGTCCCTAAGGAACTCCATCTACCTACATTGCTTAAGATTGAACTCTTTCTAGGTGTAGATGCACTTTAAGCTCTTATGATATGAGAACATATCAAATTTTTTGCCATAAACGTAGTCTGTCCAAATCTTCAGGGCAAACACGATGGCCGCTAATTCTAGGTCATGAATAGGGTAATTCTTATCATAGACCTATAGTTGTCGTGAGGCGTAAGTGACTACTCGTCTTTCCTACATCAACATTGCTCCAAGTCCACTCAGCGAAGCATCAATATTGAGGGTATAGGTGACACCATGGGTTGGAGTGACTAGAACAAGGGTCGTAGTTAATCTCTTCTTTAGTTTTTGGAAAAATTGTTTACATTTCTTATTCCAATCGAACTTAACTCTCTTCCTAGTCAACTTGGCCATAGGTTTTGATAGTTTGGAGAAATCTTGGATGAACCTTCTGTAGAACCTAGCCAAGCTTAAGAAGCTCCTAATCTTTATAACTGTCTTTGGTTGCTTCCAATCCATAACAACTTCCACCTTCTTGGTTGCTAAACTTGGCATATAATTGATGCCTTCTGAGGATCTCCAACACTGTCTGCAAGTGTTCTAAGTGTTCAGCCTCTGACTTGGAGTAGATTAGGATGTCATCTATGAATACCACCACAAACTTGTCAAGATACTATCTAAACACTCAGTTCATCAAGTCCATGAATGTTGTTGGGGCATTGGTCAAACCAAAGGGCATCACGATGAATTCAAAGTATCCATATCTTGTTCTAAAGGCAGTCTTGTGTATATTAGACTCCTTGATTCTTAACTGGTGATATCCCAACCTAAGATCGATCTCTGAGAAATGAGTGGCTCCTCTTAATTGATTAAATAGGTCGTCAATCCTTGGTAAAGAATACTTATTCTTCACTATAGCTTGGTTCAACTTCTGATAGTCGACACAAAGTTTCAAGGACCATCGTTCTTCTTTATGAACAGTATTGGAGCTCCCCAAGGTAACTCACTTCGCCTAATAAAGCTTTTTTCTTGGAGCTCATCAAGTTGAGACTTCAACTCAATCAGTTTTACTGGTGCCATTCTATAAGGAGGTATGGCGATAGGGTTGGTTCCAGGGCGAAGTTCAATCTTAAACTCTAACTCTCTAATAGGTGGTAGTCTAGGTAAGTCATTTGGAAACACATCCTCGTATTCACTAACCACTGCCAGGTTTTGGATTCTCTTTAGTTCAACATGTTCTTCCTCAAAGAGTTCCTTGAACTCATTTTTTTTGCCTTGGGCAGTTCAACAAGGCTATGGTTGGACTTCTTAGTAATCTCTGCATATCCCCATTGATTCTATATGTATCCCCCAAAGGTAGGGTTATGGTCACCCATCTTTTAGGATAATGTACTAGTCCAACCAATCCATCCCCAAGATTACATCATAATCATAAAAGGTAAGGTACAAAGATCTACTGTTATGAGTTTATTCCAGAACCTTAGGTCACAACTACACATCTTTTTTGAAGTCACAATGGTCTCTATTGGTGTGGACACATTCAAAGTCACAAGTCGTGTTTTTGTAATAATTTGTAACCTATCAGCTAGTTCTTAAAAAATAAATGATTTAGAGGCACCCGAGTGAAACAAAAATTTTATGGCAACATTGAACATCAAGAATATACCTTCTACTGTAGGGACCTCGTCTTCCTGAGCCTCAATAACGAACATTCTAGCCTGGTTTTGCCCACGGCACTAATTATGCCCTTGATTAGCATTCGATTGTTGTTGCTTCCCCTGAGGATGACCGTTCTGACCTCCTCCTTGTTGTGGATGTTGCTGAGGAGCTCGAGCCTATGCATTAGGAAAATTTCTAGCCAGATGACAATCTGGTTGAACACAAAACAAAACCCTTTCCTCCTTGCTTATTCCCTTGACTCGTTCTTGGCCTACCCCTGTTTCTACGGTGTTTTTCCACCATTCTTTCTTTTCTTCTGAGCCCCTAGGTCATTTTCATTCCCGGGCCTCTAATTCTTCCCCCTCAACCTTTGTTCCAAGTTGAGTTCCTGTTCAAGGATCAATGCTTATTCCACAACATCCTTGTAAGTTTTTCTTTTTTCTTTTTGTCCCAAGGTTGTTATTACTTGACGTATCTCAATCTTAAGAACTTTAGCAAACCAATTATCTTTTTTTTTTGTTTTCTAATCACCTCCCAAGAGAACTTATCAAATTCAATAGACTTTCTCTCGGATTCAGCTACAATTAGGTCCCTTTGATTCAACCCAATGAAGTCCTCCTGTAGCTTCCTCTTTGTCACCTCCGGATAGCACTTTTCATAAAAGATCTCCTTGAACTCTTCCCAGTTCTTCTCAACATCTGTGTTGGAGTCCATCCTCATCATATGCCACCAACTTCTGGCCAGTCCCTTGAAACGATATGTGGCCACTGCCACCCTTCTTGAACCCGTCAATATTTGTCTTATCAAACGTTCATACGATCATGAATTTTGATTCATGTTTCTAGGTTCTCGATTTGTTCAATAGCCTAAAAGTTTTTCTTCTAGGTTCTTTTCATGCTTGGTTATCGAATTTAGTCTCAACATAAATAAACAGTAAAACATGCATACCATACATTCACGCAATCACGCTAGCACAACAAGATTCCAAGCTTCCACCTAAGCTTTCATGTTCAATTGTCCCATAACATTTAACCTTTTTATTTAGGCTTTTATCGAAAATAGAGCCGCACCCAAACAAGTTTGCAAATTTCTCGATAATTATGGTTCTCGAACCCACTATACTTCACTATCCCATACCAATGAGCATAGAGAAACCTGTTCTGTTAGAGTTACCGATCATTCACCACACATGGTCCATCATTCTCCAAGTCCAAGCTTCGTCCATAACCCCGAATTCCTATGCATCCCATACTACATAGAAATTGAAAGATATAAAAGCTTCCCGGTCTCATGTCTTGATCAAACAATTCTTTGTTTTCATACAAGTTTCAGTCTCTAGCCTATGTCCTAAAGATTTATGCTTTTGATCGACTGTGTCACCCATGGCTACACCACATGTCTACCTAAGACCTTTCCGCTAGACCTAAGGTTCCGTCTAGTTGACTCACAACCTTTATCTAGCCAAAACACCACCTTTGGCAACTTTTTTGATTTCTATTCGATTCCTTGCCCTAATTTTTCACCTTCTAATTTTCTTTTATAGAAATTAAAGGTGTTCTGCAACTCCGACTACTCATATAAGTTGTTGGGACAACCTCCAGATTGGGCCGCGAGACCAAAGTCTGCTTAGCAACCGCACTTTCTAGGGCGAGATAACCTACCTCCCTTTTAATGTTTAGCTTTATTTGGGATAAGGCTTACCCACTATCAGCTCAACTTATAGTCTTTGTATACAAACAAAACATTTCAAAAACATATCTTTCCTTTTTGAAAACAGTTTCTAAAATGTGTTTCAATTTCAAAATAGAAGGTTGGGAATTCAAGATTCAATTCAATTCAAAGTAAAACCCTAATTTGAGTTTCTAATTCTAGTCAAACACCACTGATTGGGCTAGCCACCGAGTATTGCTTGGGCTATAGGTACATTTACGACTATCTACAATCGATGAGGCCTTTTGGGGGCTCGAGTTCAAGTCTCGCCAAGTGGCATTGTCCTTCTTCACTCACGCAATATTTCTGGATTGGGCTTTCGCTCATTGTCCAACATTTCCTATTGCTGCCCCCCGTGGGAGTCCAGGTCGTGTCTCAGTCCCAAAGTGGTTGATCATCTGAAAAGACCAGGTAAGCATCATTGGCTTGGTCAGCCTTTACTTGACCAACTACCTAACATTATGTAGTCTCATCAAAGAACACTTTTTAGCTTGATTCAAGATTTGGCCCGAACTGTTCGACATAATATATCAAAATCCCCTCCTTCTTGATTAAAACGAATTCCTATATAAAGCCAACAAAAGGATCTTCTGACTCATAACGTTCTTGGAGAAGATGTTGAGAACACCATGTTCTTGGTTTTTCACGAACATCATAGTGGAGATCAAAATCAGAATCCAGACAATTGGAGCAGGAACAAAAAGGATCCCACCAAATATGAGGGGGGGGATACATCGTCTGAAATGTCCACTACATTAACATCAGCAATTGTAGCGTGCAAATGAGTCGTAGGATTATCCAAAAAAATGGTTTCAACAAGACCATTTGAGCGCCATTGATGAACAACAAAAGAAGTTTGCTGGACCTCGATAGTTTGGAAACAAGCTTCATAGCTGGTAATCCATTTCTCAAGAAAAAGGTTCTTTAATCGTTCTAAAGGTAATGCCCGTGGGATTAAGGTATGTGTCACAGCTCCTTGAGCATTGATATGAAGCATCAAACTCTAAAGATTTGAACCTTTGTAGGGAATATCAATAACATGATTTTGGACTCGATAGGCTATCTGATAATGAACAGTGGCTGCCAAGGAAGTTTTGACCAAAGCGGTGCCAGCAAGTTGGACTTGGAGACTCAAGGTTGTAAGAGCATGAGAGTCTCACAAGGAAACGTTAAAGTTTGGATAAAAAGTTATAAATACTGTACCAGAGTTGAGAGTAGTCTGAACAGTACCAATAACGGCATTTGCATACCGGACCATGCGAGAATCAAGCAAAGCTATGCGAGATATAACTTCAGTTGCTTTTCGACCATGAAAAGTGTTAGAAATTTTGACTGCACCATAATGGAGATGACTATATCCATCTTTGCGCCAAGATTGCAACAACGGAGAAGGAAGGGTAAGAGCAAAAAAATGCTCAACTTGATCAGCAGGAACTTGGTGTTCATTGAAATTAGAAATCTATAATTGTCTATGTTCATTGTGTTTCTGGACTTTTTTATATTGTTCATCTGTCTTTCTAGCTTTTGACTTACCCCTTTCAGAAATCCTTACTTTGTGGACTAATCGTCTTTTCTCTGGGTCTTCATCATCACTTCCTCTACTGACTCTTCATCTTAATACACTCCATCACTAAGTCAATCCCCTATAAGCACTCTTTTCCAAGATTGAGGTTTTGATCTTTGCTGGCTGAAGTTCATAGGTCTTTCACCTTTGCCCCCTTGCTTCTTAGTCGATGGACAGGCGTTTATAGCACTTTTGTCAACTTCGGTGACTTTTACCTTGATTCTTCGCCATGACTGATTCTACTCTCCCTGGTCTAGAGTCTTCTTGTGGGACTTGGCAAATTGATGGTCTTTTTGAAATTGAATATCTTCCTGATTCTCAAGGTAGTGTTCCTTTAACAGAACTAGTCCATATTCGTCCTCAACAGGTATATCATATACCTTCTGTCACCTTTTCCAAAAAAATATCTAGTCTGTTTAAAAAACATATTCCTTGACTGGCGTAGCACACCTAAGTGTGAGGAAACAATGAGGATGTTTCTTCAGAGTTGGAGGCGTTGCAGACCAGGATAACACAAGCAAATTTATAACAACACGCAATAATAAGGAAGAGGATAATAATAAGAATGATAGCCCAGACAGGAAGATAATGTTGAAAACTATACTTTATATTGATAGTGAACAAACACTCTAAACATTATACTTACAACCCAGACTTACAAACCAGAACTTTATTCCTCGATAATGACAACTGAGATGAGGACTCTCATTTATAAGCAATGAGTACAATGATACAATGATAAGACTAAACATGAAAAGACTAAACGAGTACAATGATACACATAAAAAGACTACAAAAGTACAATAATACACCAAAGTGAGCTGGAAAGAAAACTTAAGCACATAGACAGGACCCAATAATGCAACTTTACACAGGAACGAAGGACAATAATGGACAAGCTTTATTGACCAAAAGTACAAATAGATAGCTGTAATCTCTACTCATCACTATTGTCTTATTCGCTTGTGGTAGAATCTGAGTCATCAATGGCCATTCGAACTACTCAGTTGAGTGGAGAGAAAAATACTCAATAGATGTGACCACATTAGGAATATGCATTGGATTACGATGTGTATAGTGAGCGAATAATTATTTGAGGTCCACATGCAAATGATTATGGGCTTGGCTGAGGCCTGCTTTCCCATAAAATAGTGCAACATATTTGGGCCGGCTGCTTCGTGGATTCCAGGCATCAAGATGGGAAGCCTTATTCCATTGGATCAAATCGTGCTGGAACTGATTGAAGAAATGAAAATGGGGCCACCAAGGAGCTTCATTAGAATGGGGACATTCTTGAGACCGATGAGGTAAATGGGCATATGGATTAAAATACAGGAGATGAGGGTATGAACGAAGAATTTTAAAATGGAATTACTGATTACAAGCACCAAGAGGATCATCTCCAACAGTAGTATGGTCAGATGGGGAAGCTACAAGTGCATAAAATATCACCGTGAGATAACGATGAGGCCATTCTTGAAGAAGATTTAGCCAATGTTGGTGATCTGCAAATTGTAACAGGAATTTGTAAAATCGAATATGATCAGGGTCAAGCCTGAAATATCTACAAGGAGGCTGAGAAGCGATAAAGCTCATTTGGAAAAGGTAAGCCCGAATGCGATTTTTGTCAAGACAAAACCCAATCCACCAAGATTGAAGAAGAATCATCAGAAAAAAATAGGTTGGTCTTGGAAAATGATAGTAGGAAAGAAGACGGAATGGAAAAAGAAAAGGGAAGGTGGGATGAGGAATATGTCCAAAAATCATGCCATGGTTTTTGGTGATAATCTTAAGATAGCTATCAATCTTTGGCTGGGTAGGGATTTTCTAGTAGATGAGTTCCCGAAGTTCGACTGGAAGAGAAGCAAGAAAAACAGTTAAATAAGAAGTAGAATCGGAAGCTCCATCAGAAGGATCAAGAGCAGATGAGGAAGAACCAATTACTCCAATGAAATTAGAGTTAATTGGAGAAGGAGCCTTAGGCCTGGAAAGAAAATCAGCAAGGGTATTCGATTTTCTAGGAATATGGCAAACCGTAAAAGAATATTGAGAGAACCAATCAGCCCACCATAGCAATTGTGGATTAGGAAGAACCTTTTATTTGAATTGCAACATCTGGGGAAAACTAGACATATCCATCTCAATATGAAAATGATGGCCAACAAGGAAGAACTGGAATTTCTCAATACCCTGTTTGACTACAAGAATTTCCTTGAAAGTGGAGTGATACTGTAATTCAAAAGGTTTAAAGGAGCCACTTTTGTATCCGCAAACAACACGGTTGTTGTCAGGTAATTGTTCAAGCAAGACAACCCCCCAATGTGCATCATTAGCATATGTTTGGAGGATGCGAATACCAGAGCCAGGAATTTTGAGCTTAGGTAATGTTTGGGCTCTAAGTTTCAGTTCTTGAATAGCAGTAGTGTGAGAAGAAGACTAAGAATGAGGGTTCTTCTTTAGCAGTCCATAAAGCAAACTTGTGAGCTTAAATAAATCCTTAATGAAAACATTCATATAATTTACTAAGCCAAGAAATTGTTGAATTATTTGCTTATCAGGAAGAATATCAGGAAATTTAAGAATCTTCAAAGTAATATGAGGTTGGAGAGAGATCTAACCATCTTGAATATTCATGCCTAAAAGATCAACAGAAGAGAGAAAAAGTTGCATTTTCTTCTTTGAAAGCATCAGACCAAAATTCCTGCAAAGCTCATAAAACTGTTGTACCCGAGAGATGAGATTCTGTGTTTTTGGAAAACAACAAAATGTCATCGATATAGATCAAGGAATTTTACTGGATTGACTGAAAAATCTTCATCATGGCTTTCTGAAATAAAGACGGAGTAGTCTTTAACCCAAAAGGAAGAACGGTCCATTGATAGTGATGACCAGGCAGAACAAATTATGTTTTTGGGCGATCAGAAAGATGAATACCTAATTGCCAAAAACTTGATTTGTAATCGAATTTAGAAAACACCCGTGCCTCAGAGAGATGTTGAAATAGAGTTTCTAACCTTGGCAGAGGAAACTTGTCATCTTGAAGAAAAACATTGAGAAGTTGATAGTTGATGACAAGACGAAGCTTGCCCCTTACCTGTTCAGCTCTTTTATTGACATAAAAAGCTTCACATGCCCATGGAAAAGTCGTGGGCTCAATAAGGCCTTGAGATTTTAATTGCTCAATTTCAGCAAGAGCCAAAGCAAGTTGAGAGGGTGGCATGCCATGATGAGTAGCTTTTGTGGGATTAATGTTTTCATTAAGCTTAAATGGGAGTTTGATAAAAAACTCAAGAGTAAACCATAAGGGAAAAGTATATTTTCGGAGAAAGTCGGTGTGATTTTTAGCACAACAATTGGTGATGAGATTCTGGCGAAGATTAGCAATTCTAGGATCATCAATAACATGAACTGCAGGAGCAACCATAGAAACCCAAGGAATGAAGGCAAAAGGAGTCCGTAATCCTTGAGGAGTCCATGTGAGCCGTCGGAGTTGCGGAATAATATCATAACCAATGATAAAATCTTTAAGCAAAGCGGGAGCACCTAAGATCCTGTGCTTGACAATAAGAAGAGGATGCAGACGAATCTTCACTGGCTTGCTGATCAGAGTGATGACCAAAGAAGAAGAACTTGCAGTATTGAAATTTTGGTGGTCAGGTTTCCACCAATTAGAAGGGAGCATGGAGGGATGCATGAGAGTAGCAATTGCACCTGTATCAAAAAGAGTCGTGATGGTAATTGGATTGTGATAGAGAGATAAATATACTTGGGCATTGGCATAAGGCAGATGAGAGATGGTGCTGGCAGAAGGCTCAATATTGATGACAAGAGCCTGAGTATCTGATATTGCCATCAATGCTGCTGGGGAATACTCATCATCCAAAGAGTAAGGGGATTCAACATCAGACAATTTCGTGTTTGTAAGTTGTTCAATCTGGGATATGAGTTTCACATGCCTTTTTGTTCTTCGTGGACAATCTTTGGCAAAATGGCTAGGCTTTTTACAGATAAAGCACCTGGAATCAGCAGATTTCTTACGAAACTGTTTGCATCGTAAGAACTTCCATTTAAATTTTTTGTGAGGAGAATGATGCATCCATTTTTTCCACTTCCAAGCTTCTTGGATTTATGTTGCTTAGGAATAGGAAATGCTGGAGAACCTTTTAAACAAGAACAAGGTTCGTAGGGATGACACTTACCAAAATAAGAAGGACCATCTCCAAGGCAAAATTTTTGTAGAGTTTTACACATCTTGAGCTGCTGTTGGAAAAATAAATGGTTTGAACAAAGTTCCATGCGGCCGAGTTGGATAAAAGCAAATAATTCACCCAATGTGCAGTTCTCAAATTTTTTGTTGGCATTTTGCATATGAATCTTGGACTTGGAGGAAATTGGTCGAGGGAACAAGTAGAAGAAGACCACCTTAAGATTATTATCATCATAGCCATTGATGAAGTAAAATATGCGAGACATTTTGGCATAATGTTTGCGAAAATCCGCTTCTGAAAAGGTATAGCACTTGGTGGAAAGAAAACGTTCTCGTGCATGCTCTTTGACATGGTTATGAGGGCCAATAAAGGAAGTAAACAGTTGGGC
Source organism: Tinospora cordifolia (assembly GCA_030144865.1). Taxonomy (NCBI): domain Eukaryota; kingdom Viridiplantae; phylum Streptophyta; class Magnoliopsida; order Ranunculales; family Menispermaceae; genus Tinospora; species Tinospora cordifolia. The sequence goes on along the minus strand of JAJIYU010007562.1, from coordinate 1,077 downwards.
TATTAACTCAACAAAGGGTCGATTCATAAAATGGACCTGTCTGTATTCCTTAATATCAAGCCACCAGTTTCGAAGACTACCAGAAAATTTTGTTACCATCTTTTCAATAACTTGGCGATCAGTGAGACCCTTGAGTTGTTCGGAATAGCACCAAGATAACATATCATGGAAGAAGAGAGGCCAGTTTTCATAAGACAATTTATCCAAATTGAAGGTATGAAAACCATTGGAGGATTTGCTTGCGTGGCCAGTGGGATTAGAAGATGCTAGTGGAGGTGTTGGAGAATGCATATCAGGGTGCATATTGCCAGGTTCAAGAGGTGGATCAACATGTGGCTCTTAAGTCCTGCTGGACTCGCCAGTGTGAGAAGCCACCAATATATTATCAAAATCATAGGAATCTGATGAAGAAGAAGTCAAAGAAGAACTAGAAACCTCTTCATTGGTGTCTATAGGAGAACTGTGAAGAACTTCAGGCACAGATGCGTCAAGGTGGGTTATATGGTGGAGGAAATCAGCCAAGGTATTAGGTGAAGGTGTGTTAATGGTAAGAACCATTTTTTGTTTACCTTTGTCCTTTCGGCGATTAAGGAGATGCTTAGTAGCAATAGGACGAAAGGGAGGCTGGAAATCATGTATTTCAAGAAGAGGTAATGTTGGAGGCTTTAGCTTTTGTTGGGAGGCTAGCTGGTAATTAAAAGGAAAAAGAGAAGGGAAAACAGGAAAAGGTTGGGACTTGGTAGGCACATAATGGGGTATTTTGGATGAAAAATGAATTAGTGAATTTTTAATGATTTAAAAAAATGCGAAATTTTAGTATAAAATACGTTTATATATATATGTATGTATACAAAGAAAAAGAAAAGAAATAACAAAAAGGGGGATGTTGGACCCGACGCACAGGCCGAGTCCTGGTCAGGCCAGGCCTAAGGTTTTGGCCGGCCCACGCACCCAACAAAGAGATGGGGGGGGGGGGGGGGTTCACCCCGTTTCCCCCCTTGTTTTTTCCCTTTGGGGGAATTTGTTTGAATTTTGTTGAATTGGGGGGATGGGAGGGGGGGGGGGGGGGGGAGGGGG
>JAJIYU010007561.1:0-19014 GCA_030144865.1 Tinospora cordifolia | reverse complement strand
AAGATGTTTGAGAGCAAAGAGATCACACGATACGGTTCAATTCTAGAAGGAACAGTGGGTTAGGATATAATTTGGCCAAATATAATTTTTAGAAGGAACTTTATTGTGTTTGCACTGATGCATTGCCAATAGAATCATGCACCAGCCAGGTAGGGGAGGAGATGCTCTCACTTCCCTTGTGGAAGGGATCCTGTCCCATTGTCAAACCCTTTTTTTTATTTTTTATTTTTTTACACGAAAGAACAAAAAAAAAAAAAAGGAAAAAAAGAGTTAACCCCCAATTCACGCGACGCCGTTCGATTTTTACATTGCAGAACACGTGTAGTCTTTGATCCTATCTGGCCCACGTGGACCAATCAAACGATACCGACCCCTAACAGCAATATCTTGCGAGTCTCTCTTTTCGAACCGATTTGGGTGATTGTTCCTTTTTTTTTTTACTTTATATAAATAAGGCACCAGTCGTCGTAGTGTGCCACGTGTAGAATTAAATAACACCTGTCATCACCCTCACTCTCCACCCCCTCTCTTCCTCCACCGCCACCACCACAACCACCACCACCACCACCACCATTGTCATTGAAGTTAAAAGCTTTTCCTGCCAAAAAGCACGCAGAATAAGGGTTTCGTACGTATCAAGTCGTCTTCTTTTCTTCGTCTGACTAGGGTTCGGAATTTCTAGAGAAATTTCTGTTCGACATTGAATTTTTTAGCTTTCTTTTAAATATTTTTTGGGATTGTGTTAATCTAGCTCGGTAGTTCTTGGAATATGGCGATCCTGCGAGATTAGGGATTGGTGAGTTTGTTGAATGCGTTATTGGTGGAGGGTTTTATGAAGATGTCAGAAGTTTCGACTGTTCGAAGTTCCGCATATCTCACGGCTCTGACTCAAGAAATCGAGAAAAAGCTCCAACGGGTGTGGTTTCGGAGTCTCTGAGCTAGATTTGTTGAGTTTTATGTGAACTAAGGAAGAATTATGTTTTTTTTCCTTTACATTAGTGATGTATTGAGAGAATAGGAAATTTTTGCAGGCTCTAACTTCTCAATCTCAGAGAATTAATTTGCTGCAAGAACTGTTCGCGGATATAGCTTTGGAAGTTGATGGGAGGGCAAGAGGTGAGTGGTCGTTAATGGCAATGTGACATGATCTGTTTCTCAGTTAGTTCTTAATTTGCTGTTTTATTTGCATTTAATGTTTACGAATTATAAATACTATCGCTTCTAGAACTGAGATGCTTAATCAGAATCCTTCAGCTGCTGCGATGTTTATCGAAAGTTTTAACAGGAATAGATTGAGATGCTGCTTTAAGCTCCTATTGAAATGAGAATCTTGTATCTTGAATTTCTAAGATTGTGATGTTTTGAGGTGGTTGTGACTGTTCGTCTGCATTTTTTTTTTATTTGTTTGTGGCCAATCGTGGGTGCCTTATTGGTATTTAAGTCATTAAACTAGCTTCATGGAGCATGTGCAAAGTCTCACATACACCAAGTAATTAAATTACTAGCTCACATTGGAACCTAGTGATTTCGAGAAGAACCATCTTTTGGATGTTATGAGACTTCAATTTAGATTTAGCTCTTGACTTGAGCACCTATCTTCGATTGAGTTCTCCACTGGAATTTTTGTTTTTTTTACCTTTTTTAAAATTAGGATGCTGTTTGTAAATTGCTAATAATGGGGAACAAACCTATAAATATTATGCCATCAAGAGAATTGTAAACATCAATATCGGTGGATGAAATTTATGTACTATCTGTATGAACATTTATTTCAGCAATTTAACTTAGTGCTAAAGAATTGCCTAAGTTGTTTGCAACTAATGGCCACCCTTTGAAATTTCTTAAAAATTTGAGAGATACAATGCAAATACATGAAGCCAAATGTATCTTGATGAGTGAGATTGATATAGTTATGGGGCAATCAATCAGTATGTTTCAGCAAAACCCCTACAATCAAGTTAAACTTTGTGTTTTCATTGTTTAGGCAACCAAAATGAGATAATCAAATCAATAGAGAACATCATTTTACTTAAGTCTCGAAATCATTCCCAAAGGAAACCAAACCACAATTTCTCTCACTCTAGCTCATGGATGTTGTCATAAGGTTCTTCCACTTTGGTGGTTTTTAACTCTTATGGTCTACATAGGCCTATGGTAATGAATGTAATGAACTAAATGATGCATGGACTAACAAATTTCATGACATTTTAATACATTGGAAGACTATTAGTTCAATGGGGAGATTTGCAAATAAAAAATAAAATAACACTAGAATTTGTTTCGAAAACCACGTCGGGATGCAACTAATTACAAGGGAAAAAAGCCTTTAAGAAAGATAAAAATTGCAAATGTTCACTTCTCTGTGATGTTAGGTCAAGTTGTTGAACAGCTCATTGTGACATGCCTTGTCCACTTAGATGTACTTGGTTATTGTTTTTTGAATCTCTCATTTATAGAATAACCCATGAGACGTTTATTGGTAATGGTTTATATGAACCGTCTATGACTTTTGGTTAAATCAAAAGTATGTGTCTTTTGGTTGTAACTATTGCTCTACCATTTAAATAGGTCTATCCTTCTATTTGAAGGTGGTGAAAAATATAAATAAGAAAGATTTATTAGCAAGCAATTATTCTCCAAATTAGAGTGATTAAAGCATTTGCACTGTGAATCTATATTGCACTCAATTTGTAGTACAATCTAATAATGTTAACTCGCCAACGACAGAAAACACATGAAACGTCATGTAAATTCTGGTAACACTCTTTCTCACCTTGTTTATTTTATATTTAATTTATATCTACATTGGTATCAAAGCATAAGTATGTGATGTCTTCCTGTTTATATTATAAGAGGAATTGATTAGATTCATATTTAATGTCTTATGTTGCATATTTTTTCCTTACAAGTGTGTGTATTTCATATACATGTGTGCTTGAGTTGAGCTATTTGATCTAGAGAATTGCTCAAGCTACCCAATGGGAATGTCATGATCTTGTGCAGAAAGTTAAATCTGCGACATTCAACTTGTATGTACAAGAGTTCACGTTCGAGCACATTCCTATTGCATTTGAACCGAATGCAATCTAATGTAGTTTGGCAATTTTAAACATGCTTCAAGTGTATATGGTAAAATTACTACCAGATTTAAGTTGTTTTCAAGCGATCCTGTGATTATCTGCAAATGATCTATTCTCTCATTTGTTGAGATCAATTGATATCACTTCTAATCAGTAACCAAGATTTACTTAAGAATTAAGGTAATGGAACAAACAAATTTGGGGTTTAAAATATGACCATGCAACGCATCACATGAAACATACCATGAACATAATTGTGTAATTAACCCTGATTTCTCTTTTGAAAAGTCAAAGAGCTCATTTGGAACAAATTTTACATCTTCTTAACTAGTTTTGAAGCAAAATCTGTACTTTGGAGTATATGGGGAAAAAAAAAAATCTGTTTTTAAACATAGAATCTCTGTAATTCCTGTAATATAGTAGATTAGTAGCTTCTCAACTTCTGATTATGTGAGAATTACAATTATACCATAACAAAAATATTCTAATTTGTATATGGGAGGGTAAATCTGTAAATTCACTTATTTAAAGCTATAACAAACAATTCTATAATTTTCAAAATCACTTCTTACTCTAATTCAACATCAAGGTTAAAGTTACTTTTGAAATCACTTCTTTAATAAGCAGAATCTTCACCAAACAAGTCCAAAATGATAGCTTTTGTCACTGCCTCACCTTAGGGTATGAGGCATTAACGGGATGTGCAGTCTAGCGATGTAGCTAGTTATTCAAGTTGCTCTAATGATTGTATCTTCTCAAAAAGGAGAAAAGACAAAAAGGCACGGTAAATAACAATTTCACATAAAAGTTGTCTACACTAATAAGAAAGGAAAGGTATGACCCATGACTAAAAAAATTAAAAACTTATTTTGGTCTCGATCTACTCTTGGTAAACATGTCAATTTGAGACGAATGCCAATTTTCTAGTTGATATCTTTGACTGTTTTAGCCTTGTGAGGCAAGGGAAATGCTTAATGTTCCTTTATTTTTGTATAAATTATAATAGCTAATCCTTCGCTTATCTCCTTGTTCTTGGCTGAAAGAGGTAGATATGTATCTTTATTCACGCTTTCTGCTACATGTTTCATGTAGTTTACTTTTATTTTTATTTATTTATTCATGTATTGTTAAACAGAAACAACTTATTGGCTCCAATACTATTTGCTCCATAACCTTAGCTGTGCAAGTATATTATAGTCATTTATTAAGCAAAAATTCATAGGCCTACCTAGGCACTCTAGGAAGGTAGTTGCAATTTAATTTTGTTTGGAGGGGTTTGAAAAAAATTTTATTTTAAACTCTAAATTAAAAAAAATGAAACAATTTATAATTTATTTTAGTGTACTATATATATACACATGTATATAGAATAAAGGACCAATGGATAAATAAATAATTTTTAGGGACCTCTAAGTAATTGTTTTATGGTTGCCTAGGCATTGCCTCGCCTTACAAAGGCTTATCGCCTAGTTCCGCCTGTCCGTCTTGATAACACTAGATGAGGGAAGATCATAATTTCCATTTAATTGTTTTAGAAGGGGTAGTCTTTTCTATATTGCACATACAGTATGATTTTGGATGATTGTCTTCTTACAATACTATAATGAAAGGTAAATATTGAGAGAGGGTCAGAGCATGGCTTAGTTTCTGGTTGGCATGATTTGGTGCCCAAGAGAACCATTGAAGAATCACTGATCTTTAGTTCTTGAGGTCTTTACAAAATTTAAAGTAATACTTATTGGCATGACTGCACCCTCAAGTTACTTGTGCGGTTACTGTAATTAAATCTAATAGTGATGTGTATGAAAGATTTATGCTTGAACCTGATTGTTGTGATTGAGTTAAATGACTATGAAGCATTGTAATCATATTAATTCAAGTGGATTTTAAATTTCTGTTTATGTGCGTGCATAACCAACATTGTTAAAACTGCATAATTTTCAATTTAAATTGTTCAATTCTTAATTCTTACCCCTCACAGTGCAAGATTTACAAAAAAATTGTCATGGGGAAAAATCACACAACTCGTACTCAAATGCTGTGATGTTTCTCCAATTGCACAACTAAAATAGAGTTGTGCAACTTGATGCAGGTTGTGGTTTCATGACTTGTGTTCATTTGTTTCACAAAAGAAGAAGGAAATGCATAGAAGAATAAGATGAATAAAGGAGTGGGTTCTCATAAATGTGGATGGCTTTTTGTTTATTATTATTGTGGTTGTTGTTGTTGCAATATAAATGTGTACAAATATATACAGAGACAGCGGTTTGGGCCAATGGAAGTTCTTTTCAGAATTTTTTTTTCCAAACAATGTGTTTGATTATCCGAATTTCCCCCCAAAAAATATTGACCCAGTTATCTGCTTATCCAGAATGTTCCACCTACCTATAATCTAAGAAAATGAAAATTTTTTGAAAGAAACTTGGTGTTTACTGAATATTGATTAAAAACTTGTTTTGAAAATTGTAGAATAATTTTTTTTCACAAGAAGTATCTATCACAAATTTATAAAATTAGATCTTGTACTTAATGATGCAATTTGAATTTAACAACAGTGTGCATAGGACTTCTAGTATTCTATTCTTCAAGTCCTAGTAGCTGCTTTACTTTTAACAATATTGAATGATTAAGTTTACATCTATATCACAAAGATGAGATTGATCTTTTGGTCTTGTGGATATCTTGATCTTACGGCATGAAATTAACAAAAAAAAAAAAAAACCAGATATAATTCTTGCGAAGGATGAAGCCAGGATTTCTCCAGTAGAGGGTGCAACAGAAGGTCATATATGCTTTTATGATGTTCTTGCTGATCATTACGTTAGGATGCCTCAGGATGGAAAACCTGCCCTTGATTTGATCGTCCAGCTCTGGAGTCAGTCATTTGCTTCACATATATTTGCACTACTTTTCCATAAATGGGTATGTGGTCTGCATTTCTGACTATGTTTCATGCACTTACAATTGTTCCTGCATATTCTTGTTGTTAGCATATTGATTTGATTATCCTTCCTATCTGGTTGATGTAATAGAACAGCTTTGCAAATGAAATGACACATCACAGTTTAAGCTGCCTCATCACAATTATTTTTGTTATCATGAAACCATAGATCACTTTATTGAGAACAAGTCTAACAAGAATCATATCAAGGCAACGTTCGCCATAAAAAATGGCAACACAAAAAATGGCGCTCCAAATCATGATGCAACTTTACAAGAACACGTCCCTTTTTGATTTTTCCCATCTTGATTCATTTGTCCTTTAGACATGAAGCCTGCTACATAGCTCCTTCCAGGATTATCCGAGCTAGTGAAGCAAGTGACGGATGGCAGCAACAGCGTCACCTTTGTGCTCTCGGAGAGTTCTTTCAGCCACCTTCTTGTCCAACTCTAATTCATTGGCAATGATGTCCACATCTGCTGCATTGATCTTGACAGCCAATGACTCTTTCTCCTTTAGTCTCATTACATTCAGATCAGCGTCTGCAGCAGCGGCAATTGATGCCATTGCTGTTTGAACACGTGTGGAGTTGAGCTGACGATCTTTGACACGGTCACCTCATCACAATTATAACAATCTGCTTTTAAATACTGTTGTCCCTACTCTTAAATTTATGGGTAATATAGACTTTATTTCACCTGTTCATTGAATCATTGATCAAGGAGACAATAACCTCTCAGAGACTTACTAATGGACTGTCAATAGAAAGAGCTCCTAGTAGCATTAGGATGCTGTGGTTAATGAAACAGAAACGTTACATGGAAATTTATGTGGATCAAATCACTTAGAAGTGGTTAACTTGCTTAATCAACTGTTTGAGTACTTATGTCCTCATTTTTAAATATTTGGAAAATATAGACTCTCTTTCACTTGTTCACTGAATTATTGATCAAGGAGACAAATGGTAACCTTTATGGAGTTCTCAATTGAATCTCAATATAAAGAGCTCTTAGCACCATTAGGATGCTGGGTTTAATGAAACAGAAATGCTGTCTAAAAGCTTTTATGTATCAATTCATTTACAAGTGGTTCATTTGCTTAGCCAACTGTCTTTTAGTGCTTAGTAGCTCTATAGCTTTGTTCAGGTTGCATGATTCCTCCCCCCTCCTTCCTTTTTTTTTTTTTTTTAAAGGCATGAAACCCCACCTTAGGTGCATAGCAGTGTCCTCTCCTTCCCAATACCCATTAAAAAGCTTCGCTTGCAGAGTCTAAAGCTTCAGCCATGTGATGGTAGCAAGCAGTAAGTTGCCCCAATTTTTATTCCAAGATTTGCCTTGCTTAGTGGACAATATGAAGTGTTCAATGTTCATTGCCAACTACCTTGAGCTACCTTAGCATAGTAGGAGATGGTCTGGCAGCCACCATAAAGTTGGTGGGAAGGAGCGAACTTCTCTATTTCCTTGCAAGTGCACTACTTCCCCCTTTTTTTTTGTTTAAGGCTCTCTTAGCCATGTGCTTATGTGTCCTTCTTATCAAGGGTTGGTATCACCAGGTTGAGGCTTCCCCTTTTGCTTTAGGGCAGGTCCATTTTTAGCTTTATTGGTAATTTTACAGTGAACCAGTGAATGAAATATCAATGTTTTCATTTTTTTTTTTGGAAAATTTGTTATATTATCAATTAATCAATAGCTGTTAATAGAAGATGGTGTCAATGTGTCAGCATGCCTCTGTTGGAGAGGATTAAGTTGATACTTTAGCTCGCCTTAGGCAGAGAAGAAAGAGTCGGTATTTTGACATGTCTCAGCCAAAGAGGATAGAGCTAATCAGCATGCCTCGACAAGAGAGGAAGGGTCTTGTTAATGTTGTTTGTTGGACTTCTGTGACACAAATCTTTGCTTGAATTATCTTGATAAGTGTGTTTCAAGTAGGAAAACAAAACTGATTTAAGTAATTAGAATATTTGTAGAGGATAAGTATAACACTAGATGCATGTCCCTGATCAGGTGCTAATTTTCCTCAACTTATGATGTGATCAGGGCATGCACCTGAACAAAAGAGATGAAGAAATTAAACGCTACTTTGTTAGAAACAATATTCTTAAAGCTCAATCACAATATTGTTGGTCTTATCACTAACAGCTCAAGTTGATTGCAAGTTGAATGAAAGGTGGGATTTCCCCACAGATAATAAATCACTTCTACTATCATCTAGGGTTCTTCATCTTCTTCACTCCCGTTAGCATATAATTAAAATTTGTAGATCATAAAAAAAGGTTATGAAAACTTTCTAAAAAAAATTCAATTTCTTCATCTAAAGCAATTATTGCTGGAGAGATGATTGAAATTTGGGATATGTACCTTGAACCTTGAATCCGATTGTCTATCATCGCAATGTACCACTTGCATGAATAGGGTGACTGACGCTTAAGCCATGTGAAATTGTCACATCTATTCATTTCCTTGAGTTGAGCTTGCTATTGGCATCTCTTTGGAGGCATGGCAGAAGAAAGAACGCGCCTCTGAATTTCTAATACCAGCTGATGTAGTGGATTATATGAAGAAAATTAACATACTTTCTAGACTTGTTAATTCTACAGTATACTAAGAAAAGATAAAAGAAGAACTTGTAAATTTTGGAAGGAATCAATAAATCAATATTTATATTGCAATAACACTCAAATATTTCAATAACACTAACAATGACTATTAAATAGGCAAAATCATAAAAACTCGTAAATAGATTCAAATACAAAATTAGTAATAACAACTGGCCAGACAGGTCTCTGAACACATTCAGATTCCTAATTTTATAATTTAAAAGAAATATTTATTTCTGAGCTCACTAAAACCTAAAAATAATAATTATAGAAAGTAATAAATTTACTAAAGATAATAAATAGTAAATTATTGAAAAAAGTAAATTTTTGTTGGTGTTACATAACCAGAAATAGTAAAATTGTCAAAGCTAGTGAATTAGTCAAAAACACTACTTGAATAATTGGGTGGTTGTTGTAGTAGTAGAGGCCTTGTTTTCCAAGCTTAGCAGGGTATAGGATCAGGTGGTTTTGTGAAGTGGTAGTAGTAAGGACCGAGCCTTGTTTTTGTTTGTTGATTGGTTCCCCGGGCAAAGTGGTGGCTTCACTGTTTTCACTGTCGACTGAAGGCACTTTTGAGCCTTCCCTCTCCCTCCCCTTTTTCCTTTTGGTTCCCTTTAGCTTAGTAGGTAGGATAAGGCTCTTTGTTTTGTTAAGTAGTAGCAAGGACCATGCCTCGCTTTTGTTTGCTAATAGGGTTAGCTTTGTAAGTAGGGATCCTAGTAACAGACTTTGGAGAATAGCTTGTTAGGTTTTAAGATCAGGCACTTTACCGAGTCATAATAGGAGGGATCAGGCCTTGTTTCTGTTTGCTAATTGGGTTCGCAGACTAGCTTAGTAGGTGGGATCTGGCCCTAGTGTAAAGAAGTAGTAGTAGTAATACTGGTATGGATCAGTCCTTGTTTGCTGAATGGGTTTTTTGTACATTATACTTAGTCACAACTCTGGAGATTGGATGCTGGTTTGGAGCTCCATTTTTTATCCTATGTAACTGCTGCTTTGGACCTCTCATCTCATTCGGCCACCACCTATATACTTGTATGTAAATAATGTGTGTGTGGTAAAACTTTGTTTCTTGTCAAAAAAAGGAAAAAGTATAAGTGGTTGACGTGGCTCCTTCAATAGCACAAATAAGAATGTGTGTACCTCTCCCAAAAAAGGGAGGAAAATATGCACTCATGATGTTTTATTTGGATGCCATACAGTTAAATGTATAATAATAATGCCTTCTTCCTCTCGTTCATCTTTTGGAGAAAAAACAACATCCACTAGTCCAAGGTTGGGTTCACCTTCTTTTTAACTTTTCTCGTTCTCATAGCTCAATATTTGTAACTTTCTTAGATGTCATTGCGGTATTGCAGTTGTTCGAAGTTGAGCTCGAAAATACAGAAGTTCTCCTACGTTACTCGTCTGCTCTTGTTCAAGGTGCCACAAATCTTTTCTGGTATGTGTGAATGCCATTTTGTAAACAGCTTTTTTAATGGTGATGATGTTCATAATGGTCAACATTTTCTATATTTATTTCTTATGTTTCTGAAGACAAAGCAATAATTAAGTTTGTCATTAATCAGGGAATGTTGGAAGTTTCCCATCTAATCTATACTCTGGAAGTCAATTAGTACCTTCTTTTATAGGAGCAGAACGAATGCGTCCAAGTGCTTGGACATTGGAAGGGAATCATCGAGAACAGAAACCAAGGGAATCAACAAGAGTCAGACCAAAAACAACAGTTCCACATTTCAATGTTGGGATCATTAATGTCATAATTGAATCATGGCATATCTGAAGTTGAAGGGAGAAACATAAGGGTGGTCTTGTTTATTGGAGATTTAGGAAGCAATCCTAACAACTACTGTGGGTTATGCTTTAGAAAAGAAAACAAAATGAAAAACAAAAAAAAAAAAAATCCCTAAATTGTAAGTCAAGAATTTGTATGATGGGGCAAAATCAAAAGTATGGTATCTGTAGTAACTAACAAGGAGATACTCCCAATAAATAATTTGCAGTTAAAACAACTACAAAAATTATGTGGCAGACTACAGTGAAATCATATTATCTCATCTAATTTTGTATGAGATATTCATAAATTTAGAAGAAGTGTAAGGCCTATTGTAACCGCTGAGGTTGCTCCAACATTACTTGGAGGTCATGGATTCAAATCCAGAGACGGCATTTTAACCGTGGAGGTAATGATGTGTATGTGTGACATGTTGGCCCTTTTAATAGTTAATTCTTATGGGGCATTCCAAATCTTCTACTTAGACTCTTAAGCTTGTCACTGATTCCTGTAGGAATCTTTATCTTACTTCTGTGACTGATCCTTCTCACTTAAACACGTAACATGCTAACACCTTTACTTAACTCATGCCAAACTTCATTGCCAATTTCTATGTAGCTTTCTGTTTTTGCATCAATGCATCTCACTAATGCATTAGATGCATTCAATCAAATAGTAGTTAAATAATGAAAATAACTTATATGTGGAGAAGCTGGGGTCCAGAAATGTTACCTAAGGAAGGTTGTCTATTCCTTCTAGTCTTTGTTGTCATCCTACATAGCATTATTTTTTATTTTTTGTTTTGTTTTTAAGTTCCTTGTCATTTCATTAACTAAAACTAAAAGTAGATATGGAAAGTATCCGCTATAAAGTAATCATGAAGCGGCCCCTAGAAAAGGAAATGGAGAATGGGTCAACATTGTCAAGGGCGTAGTAATAAGGATCAAATTAGTAGATATTTTATCTGAAGTTAATTATTTAGAATATTAGAAGTCCATTAGTTTATTTTAGAAGTTTCTAATTATATTATTTAAGTTTTAGTTTCTAAAATTTTAGTATGATACAATTAGATATTTCAGACTTCTATAACGGCTTTGTCATAGAAATTGATAGTTTTTTTTTTTTATTGAATGAAAAATATGAATCATTGAGCTTTCCTCTCTTTTATTTTATTTTTTATTTTTTATTTTCCACTTCTCTCCCTTCTTCTTTTGTGTCTTTTATCATTATTTCTCTTTCTCATCTAATTGCTTGGTATTTATTTTATTTATTTTCTCTTGGTAATGAATCAATTTGGTAGTTGTTTCATGTTTTCATGCCCTTTTCTTCTTTGATGATAAAAGACAGAATTGTTGCTCTCAACTTTGTGCTTCAACAGCAAAAGTCGAAAAGATTGAAGTAATCATCGTTGCACTCTTATAAATCTACTAAATTGTTACTTCATATATAAGAGGGTAATCTAGAGTGTGGGTGCTACAAATTTGCACAATCTCTGGGTGAATGTAAAGCTTGTGAATGCCTGTATAGTTGCATCTTATCCACGTCAGTGTTTTCTAGGTGGCTGCATAGACAATGCATAAGCAGTTTACTGATAAAACGACTAGTGCAGTGTCAGGTAGCTTATGGACGATTATGCAAGTGTGGGAGGCCTTTCTAATAAAAAAAGTCTTAAAACCAAACCCTTGTCAATAGTAAACCCTTAAACATTTCTCTTCTTGAACCTTTTCTTTCCATTTCCTTTGACCAGGAGAAGCTGTCAAAATCTCATGAGGTCGTCGTCAACCCTCCAACAATCAAATTTTGCTATCTTTGAATAATTTTTTTGGTGTGTGTGTTTGATGCTCAAGGAAGCTTCTAATTTCATTAAATCTCTTGAGTAATGTGTATTATGGTTCATATAATGTAGTCTTAATTAATATGAAGTGTTATTCTATCATTTTATGAGAATCTAACTTTTATTATTGAATTCAATTAGATATATAATTTTGTGTAAGAATTCTACAAGAAGTTATAATTAATTAATTAACCATGCAAGGACCTATAAATAAATATTATTTATTGTTTGTGCCATATCTAGGCTTCACCTAGGCTATGCTAGGCTATACAAGGCAAATTGCTTGAAGTTCACTGTGACACTTGACAACACTGGTTGACATGGACTTGTTGGATGTGAGCAAGTGAGCCATAGGGTATTCTCTCTCTCTCTTTCAAAGAAACAGAGATTCATTGATTTAAAAGAAGAATACAACAATAGAAAAACAACACCCAAAACACTCTCAAACAAAGAAACCGCTCCCACCCACCCCCCAAAACACTACAAAATATTCTCCCAACCACGAAGCCAGTCTGAGATGGAGTACCCCAAAGATAAGAGACTATCGCTGATCCAAAAAGACCCAAGGGAAAATGATTCTTCCTAGATCTAAATAGGCATGAGGGCCTTATCCTCGAAGATCCTTGCGTTTCTCTCTCCACAAACACCAAATCACTGTCAAACTGGCCACCATCCAATGAGAACACTGCTTACAACAAACCCAAAACGGACAAACACTAAATTGAATATTCTGCATACTATCCTCAGCGAAGGAAGCAAACTGCCTCATCCACCTTCCCCATGTATAACTGGAAAAGGAACATCTGAGGAATAGATGATCAATAGATTCGCTGCTTTGCTTGCACAAAAGACAACAAGAAGGTGATAGGGAATGATTCAAAAATCGCTTTTGTAGCATTTCTCCGTATTGATTTTCCTTGAGGCCACCTCCTAAGCAAAAAACTTAACTTTAGAAGGAATAAGAGCATTCCAAGTCTCTTATAATAAATGGGAGGAAATGGATATGAGAACATCCACCAAAGAAGAGGAAAAGAATTTAGTAGAAAACTCCCAAGAATCCTCTCTAAACTACACAAGTCTATCCTTCCTTTCCTGCAACACACAATCTATTAACAAAACTCGGATATGGTATGAAAATTAGTCGAATTAATTAGATAATTTGGACAATCAAAGCGAAATTCATCGATAATTATAAAATTGCAAAGTTTTGTTAAAATATTTAAAACAATTTAGTGAAGCTCACTTAAAATTGAAGTTTCGACTATTTTTGCAGAAAAAATGCATAAAAGCTGTAAAAAATACATTTTTTTTAATGAAAGAATCTATGTGGTGCACAAAAATTCTTTTGTATAATCATAGAGATTATAAAAGAAAAAACACATTCTATTAATGAAGAAGATTGAAGGCGAAATATGTGTAACTGACGAGTAGCTATCCAAGAGAAAGAAGAACAAGTCTTAGCATGGAGGAGACACAATAGAGAGTAGAAAGAGAAGAAAAAATAAGCTGAGAACTTACGAAAACAGACATTGAGAGAAGAACAAGAAACAATAGTCCTCTATTGTAATCGATAGAGAAGATAGAATACACTTGCGCTTGTATCAACTAGTGAGTTAACGATCAATTAATCTAAGGTATATGTTTCCAAGACCATTAAGGTTTGAGAACAAGTTTCTCTTTCTTCTTTTTTTTTTCTACAATAGTTTTGAGTTAACATACATAATATACATTAAATATTGTCAATGCTAAAATACATGTTTATAACTATTATATATATACTTTTATATATGAAATGTATTTATTTATATTTGTTTTCATCATTTTCGATAGAAATTATGCATATTTTAATATTTAGATAGTATTTTTTTCTAATTTTTCTAAGTTGACAAAATTTTATAAAAATTCTTTCGAATGTCTTAAACTCTTCGAATTAATTCTAATTTTTAAAGGTCAAAGTTTGAGGTGAAGTCAAATTTTCATTCTTTGAACTTAGAGCCTTTCTTCTTCTTCACCACAACAACGAATGCTATGAGACCTCAAATGAAAATTCCACTAAATGACCCCCGCACTATCAACCTGCTCCCTTAAGAAAGCAACATGACGATGATGACTTCTTGATTGACAGTAAAATCTAGGGAAAAGCCCTTCAAAGGCCTCATTTCCTCACCACACATCCTCCCAAAAATGAACCACATTACCTCTCTCTACCCGTTACCGAATACTTGGAGCAAAGCATTGGTATAGAGAATGTATAAACTTCCAAGGGCTTCTATGAGTAACGTTCCTCCGAAGACCTGCATCTCGCTAGTTGATGTCTAATCCATGTTTGCTTTTAATCACATGGGCCCACAACTGATTCTGCTCTCTTGAAAATCTCCATAGCCACTAGCCCGCCTACACCTTGTTCCTTGCAATTAAGTTACCAATCCCTAACCCCCTAAATTCCTTTTTCAATTGAACCTTGGTCCAATCCAATATGTGGATCCCCTTGCCTTCGTCCCCTCCTTTCTACAAAACGTTCCTCATTAATCTCTCTATCTTAGAGGCTTCTCCTTTTGAAATTTTGAAAACTAATAAGAAATATGTTGGGAGGGCATCCAACACTGCTTTGATTAAAGTAAGTCTACTCCCTTTTGAGAGGAAAGACCTCTTTCACCCATCTAACTTTCTTGCCAATTTGGAAACCACTGGTTCCCAAAAAGCTTGAGAGACGGGCTTCCCTCCAAGAGGCATTCCTAGATACTTGAGCGGCTAACCTCCCTACTCACAACCGATTCTGGAAGCAATCTAAGAAATCCAATTCTCTTTCGCAGCTATTCCGGCAATGCAAGTCTTGGACGTGTTAATGCGCATCCCTGTAGCCCAACAAAAACTTTTGGACTATCAGGAAAGCATTCTCAATGTTCTCCTTGCACCATCCAAGAATAAAAGAGGGTGTCATCTTCAAACTGTAGGTGCGTGAGTTCAACTCTGTCCGAACCCACCACAAAACTCTGGATCTCATGCATCTCCCTCCCTTTATCGAACAAACGCCCTAGCACATCCACCATTAGGGTATTCTCTTAAGAAGCATCCTTTAACATCTTGCTGTCAAATTCCTCAAAAGCTAGGCAGAATGGAGGATCAAATTAATAGATATCCTTATCTAAGATTAGTTACTTAATAGAACATGTAATTAGTAGTTAATGTTAGAAAGCTTCTAATTAATTTATTTAAGTAGGATTTAGTTTTCTTATTTCAATTATTTAAATAGGATTTTAGTTTCAAAATTGTAATAGGATGTAAGCTACGTATTTTAAATTTTGGTAAGTAATGGATTTGTAATAGAATTGATATTGATATTTTCTCTATTAAGTTAAAAAAAATAATGATTATCAATCTCTCTCTTCTTTTTGTTCCTTCTTTGCTCCTCGCTTCTTTCTCCTTATCTTGTATATGTATTTCTTGTCCCACCTAATTTCTTTCTATTTCTTATTTTTCCTCCTATTAGTAGTGCATAATGCAACCAGCTGTATCAATCTACCATTCTCATAATAAGGGATGGTCATACTCCAAAATAGATAAAAGGGGACAATAATCTCATAGTATGATTGGAAGCTTCCTATTTTTTTCTTTAGATTTCTGTGAAGAAATCCATAAATGAGATTTTTCTTGTATTTGGATTCGGGATTTTTAGAAAGATTCATTCAGATCTGAAAAAATATCCACTAACACATTGAAATTAACCCTCTTGATCCAAACCAATGAGGTTCAGGTTGGTTTTCACCCTCTATGCCGGTCCAATTGCCTCTTAAAATTGAATCCTCATAGTTAAATGATTTAGTTGGGTTCAGTATTTTAAGTTGGATTCTACCTAAACCTACCTGGCCTAGTATAAACATACATACATAGTTACTATAAGTTAAAACACTATATGTGTGCAAATTGTTAAGAATTATTTAAACATGGGTATTTTTGAACAAAACAATCCTATGTTTGTCACACTCTTGTAATATGGGTCCGAGTAGAATGCATATGATACCATCATTAACCAAGTGGCTAATAATAAATTTGATCTCTCCCAAACTTGGTACGACCTTCTTTTCATGTCCTAAAATATCTTTCTGTTCCTCTCCTCCTATACAACAAAGTATGCTGCAAAAAGAATACATGTCCAATGCTCCTTTATTGAACTGCAGGCATTCGCCAAAAATGCAAAAGACTGATTCTGAGCTGGAGCGTCCATATGATTGTGCTTGTCCCTTCATCCCCTTCATGTCCCTCTAATGAATGAGCAGCTCCAAAAAATATGCTTGATTTCTTCACTTGCCTCCTTGCACAAACAACACTATTGAGATGATAGGGCTTTAGTTGAGCTCTTCCTTTGCAACATTTCTACATTATTAACTTTTCCTAAATCAATTAGCCAAACCCAACATCTTAGCTTTTTACAGGAACATAAGCTTTCAAGATAAAATTTGCTCTTTCTGCTTAGTCATTTCTTGCTCCTACATTTTCTTCCATGATATCCCTCTAACACGATTTGATTAAATAAACTCCAGCTGCTATCCTCTCCCGGACCAACCTGTTTGGTCCATGTCTAAGATCTGTAGCGGTTTTAATATTCTTGCTCTTCCTTCTAACTCAAGTTTCTTCTTAGTTTAAGATCCCATTGCCTCTTCTCCTGATCTTCCCTTCAGTCCTTCCTTTAAAAGCCATTATCTCTGCATCATGTAATGTACAAGGTATGAAAATTAGCTGAATTTTAGTGAAATTAGCCAAATCAATTAATTAATTTGGACAATCGAAGCTTAGTTCATCTGTAATTGCAAAATTACAAAATTTCATCGAAATCTTCGAAAAAATCAGCAAAGTTCACCTAAAATTGAAGTTTTGACAGTTTTTGCCCAAAAAAAATGCATAAAAGCCGTAAAAAAGACATTTTAAAAAAAGAATATATGTGGTGCACAAAGATTCTTTTATATAAATATAGAGATAAAAAAAAACTTTCTTTATAAATGAAAAAGATTTTTGCTCTCTCTCGGGGATGGAGCGATACGAAGGCGAGGGCGATCGAGACGACCTACGAAGACGACGACCGGCCCACCGAAGAAGACCAACGGAAGAACGACAAGGAAGGAAGGAGAAAACGGAGAAACGATACGAGACAGGAACAGAACGGAGGGAGATACACGGAGGTGTAAGGAGACATAAATGGCAAAACGACGAACGCATACATATTGAGGTACGCCATGACTTGGACCGACACAGGGAGAAACCAAGATCCTGGAGTCAAATAGTAAAGGGAGATACAGAGGAGGAGGAAGATCGAGGATGGACTACTGTCACAAGGAAAAGACAAAATAGAAAACAAGGAGGGAGACCGGACGACTGGCAGATGCAGGTAAAAGAAGGAAGGAATAACCGGACGCAGGAGGAAAAGATAAAGAACGGTCAAAGCATTAAATATAAACCTCAAACTCCGGTTTTTGGAGATGGGGAATACAAAACATTCAACACAAGGTTTAAGTGCTTTTCGGTACTATACAGGAAACATGGGGAAGAAACCAGTATCCAAGAAATCACAAAGAACCGGACTTATAAAATAGTGATAGATTGGGAAACAACCAACTGGATTCAAAACAAACTGAGGAAGTTGACTGTGGACAACATCGGCGATCAAGGAACAATAGGAGTGTTAAAAAACAGAGGACATACAACGCTAATGGAGGTCATTGCGAATGAGAGAGGCAGATTCCTGAAGCTGACACGTATGGACCACGGCCAACGCCAGAGCATCATAATTCCAGAGGAGCGTACATGGAAGCTTGGAGACAACTATGGAAGGCTTTGGATTGGGTGGTCCAAGAAACACCAGCGTATATGGCGAACAGACCGGGATTGGTGGAAGACACAGAAGAAGAAGCCAGGAACCGAAGAAACGACATGGAAGAGCACCATCTTCAGCCACTCAGAAGGGAGGAAAACAGAACAAGGAGCCATAACGAAAGGACCACAAGAACGCAGGCAAACATTAGGGGAAGAAGAGGAAACGAGCAGAGGATCACGCGCAGTTCATGGTTCTCCATTATGAGAACAACAGATGAGACATCATGGGCGACGATCGAGAGATCGATAAAAAGGATGTTAAAAAAGGAAGTGACCATACGCAAGCTGGACGTGGCAAGAGGTCTATTAATCTGCAATGACCCAGCAAACATGGCCATCCTAAGAGCTGAACTTTATCAGACTTATCTAGGAGGCTTCTACATAGAGGAGTGGAACGAGGAAACGGCAAGCCAAGGAGGCCAGGTAGCATGCCGGAATAACTGGATGGGAATAGAAGGCATTCCCCCAAAACACTGGAATATCTACACTTTCGGCAAGATTGGGGAGGCCTGTGGGGGACTGCTGGATATTGCTGAAGCAACCTTGAATGGAACCATGATGGAGATGGCGATAATAAGATTGAAAGGACATGTATCAGGTTTTCTACCAAAGGAATTCGAGATATATGATGACGAAGGAGTCCAAGAGTTCAGATTGGTAGAGATAGAGAGGAACTGGGGCCTGGAGATAGCAGAATTACGATCTCAAATAATTGATCAGTTCACGACAAACAAAATTCCGATGGGAATTTTTGCAAATCAGCAAACATCTGGTGACCGGAGCAGTGACGAGGTCCAGATCCTAGAGAAGGTTGACGGTAACGGAGTTGGTAGAGAAGGCCGTGAAAGCCATGATGCCGTTACAGAAGACTCAGAGACACAGGAGGAAGGCTTCAGATGTCAGGCGGCGGGCAATACCGAA
>JAJIYU010007560.1:0-19052 GCA_030144865.1 Tinospora cordifolia | reverse complement strand
GTTAAGGCACTTCGGGAGAAGGCTTTGATAACTAGTGCTAGAACCTACAGAACAAAGGAATGTGATTAATTGAAATAAGAATTGAAGGTGATCACAAGAAAGTTTACTATCTTAGATAATTCAATCTAAAGAGTTTTCAGTAATTTACTTTTCAATTTTATATTTGACTATTTTTACAAGTTTAATTCTACTTCTTAATCAATCGAATTTGTAGCTTTAATAAAGTTTAAATCAATAGTAAATTGGGCTTTTAGATAGTTGATTTTTGTACGTTCCTTGAGGACGATATCCGGTCTCACCGGTTATTACTATTGCGAACCCGTACACTTGCGGGGTTGCTAACAGCGTGCCAGGGAGTGGGCAGAGCAGAAGAACCATCTTGGATGAAGCTCATCAGATTAAGTACACGATATATCCATGAGGTGACAAGATGTACCAAAACCTCAAGAAGACCTATTGGTAGAAAGGTATGAAGAGGGACATAGCCACATATGTCTCTAGGTGTCTAACATGTTAGCAAGTGAAGGTCGAGCATAGAAAACCATCAGGACTGTTGCAACCACTTCCAATACCAGAATGGAAGTGGGACAATATGGCAATGGATTTTGTTAGTGGCCTACCGAGGAATCAGAAAGGGGAAGACACCATATGGGATATTGTGGATCGACTGACAAAAGTAGCACATTTTCTATCCATTCGATCTACAGATTCATTCGGGAAGCTTGGAGAATTGTACGTTGGAGATATTGTGAAACTTCATGGTGTTCCCGAGACTATAGTGCTAGACAGAGATCCCAAGTTCACGTCTTAGTTTTGGCAAAGCTTGCAGAAAGAGCTAGGAAGTAAACTCACCATGAGTATCGCATTCCATCCTTAGACCGATAAGCAATCTAAGAGATTTATTCAAATAGTAGAAGATATGTTGAGAGCTTGTGACCTTGATTTCAAGGGCAATTGGAGCAAGTATCTGCATTTGGTAGAGTTCGCCTATAATAATAGTTATCAAGCGAGCATACGGATAGCTCCATAAGAAGCACTCCATGGCAGACTCTGCAGATCACCGTCTTGTTGGGAAGACTTTGAGGACTAGGTACTCACAAGACTAGAGGGAGATGAATACTCAAGTAAAGAAGATTCAAAAGAGTCTAATTGCAGCTCAAGGAAGTAGAAAAGTTATGCAGACAAGAGAAGAAGACCTTTGGAATTCCATCCAGGTGACAAAGTGTTCCTGAAGATTAGCCCATAGAAGGGGATCAAATGGTTTGGAATCAAGGGAAAACTAGCAACGAGATTTATTGGTTCGTTTGAGATACTTAAATGGGTTGGTGAATGCGCCTATGAGTTGGACCTACCAAATCAAATGTCCATAATGTATTCCACATATTGATGCTGCCAAAGTATGAGCCAGATCCATCTCACATCATATATTGGGAAGAGATCGTACTTTAAGACAATGTAACTTATGAGGAATCAGGAGTCAGAATACTAGACCGTATGGTGCAGAGCATCAAGACCAAGGACATTTCTTTAGTCAAAGTGTTGTGGAGGCATCATGGTTTGGAAGAGGCGACCTGGGAATTGGAGAGCGAGATGCAGATGAAGTACTTAGAACTCTTCACCAGAAACACCTGACAACACGACATCAAACAAGTAGCCTATTCTTTAAATTTCGAGGACGAAATTCTTTTAAGGGGGATAAGTTGTAATACCTCAAAAGTCTATAAGACCTCCACGTCACTGGTGAACAACTAAAAAAATAATTAATTAAATAAATAAGAAAATAATAAGATACTAAAAAATCATGTAGAATAAATCCAAATAAACTTAAAATAAATATAAAAAATGATATAAATTTGAAAAGCATCAGAAATGGTGAAGAAAAGACACAAAAAATCAAAATTTTCACTGGTGACCACGATAAACAGGAATGATTACTGCAGTAACCTCAGAAAAACCCAAAAAACAGAGAGAAATGTGTCGCCCTGGTTACCATGGTAATAGTAGGAGAAAATCCAAAAATGAGTAAGAACATTAGCCTTGTTACCACGATAATTTTTGGGTGACCATGATAATTCATCGTTTTCTATAAAAACACAATGTTTGCACAAAAACCCTAGATCTAGATTTCTTGCACCCCAACTCACTATTTTCCCTCCAAAACTCTAACCAAACCTTCCAATCTTGTTTCTTAGCTTTTCTTTTGAGTTCCAAGGAGGATTAAGCTCTCACAAACCCCTCTTTATGGATTTGTAAGCTTGGATCCGTAAAGAACAAGGTCCACCAAGAAGAGGAGCCATGGAGTTATTGCTCCAAGACATCTTGTGCTCAGGTAAAATCACGAAACCCACTTGAAACCATGATTTCTTGGCATTTAAATCATTTTCCTAAGTGTAAACACATTTTCCTTTGAAGCACACGTGATTTGAGGGTTGCGAGATGTTGCCTTGGTGTGAAGCGAAGAGGAAAAGTGTAGATCTTCAAGTTATAAAGATTTCCTTTAGTTTGATTTGTGTTTTAAGCCTAATGTGTGTGTATTGAGGTGTTAAACACATGTCGCTGATTTCGGGGACCGCAGTAATGTTTCGCATTACCACGGTAATCCATCACGTGCCCCGTCCCTTCTCTTGTTTTTGTCTGGTTTTGTGTACACCGTGAATATATCTATGTAGTGACTTGAAAGCTATGATTTGAACATGTTATGAATGGTGTATGCTCACATTATCTTGGTATTAAAAATCTTATAGATTAAAGATCAAAACACGTGAAGCGAGGAGCAAAGTCACAAGACAAAGGAATACTAAGGTGGGTGGGATTTCCTTGCTCACTAGTATTATTCAAATTTTGAATGCATAACATGATGATTGGTTAGCTTATTGTGTATTTAGAAGCATGTTAAGACTTACTTGGTTGACCTTGATTGGAATGACTTGGTGTGTATCTATGATGTTTGGTTACATATATTGCAACATGCATGGATAGAGATTTTGTGCGTTGATCTCCATGAATGGTTGAACATATCTGATTAGTCTACTTTGAATGTTATAGATGATGACTATGTATGAACTGGAATGGAATGTGAAACTAAAGAAGATTAAATTAAGATTTAAAACTCCACGTACTGAGGCGATGATAGGTTGCATAGCGTCATCGTGGGTGTCCCTACCTAGGCTGCTTGCGACAACTAATCATTCTTCGGATTGAAAGGTAATAAGCTAAATAGCGTTACATCTATCCTTAAATGTGGGATTGTACGGTAATAAGTTGCATGTCATTACCGAAACCACTTCCAGACTAGAAGGTAATGGGTTGCGTAGCATTACCTCCAGAGTCACTTCCAAGACCATAGGAGGACACCGAGAGAGGATCTCTTTCGGTCAAAGGTTACAACCAAATAACCAATAAAGTATTTGAAACACCTTAATGTAATGAAAGTGTTTGTATGTTTTGTATTCTGGTTTGCATAATGCTAGTAATATATAGGGATGATTCCTTGGGTTCTTGAGCTCGCCCTACTATTTCATTATAGGTGATCATTGACACTATAGGAGTAGACCAGCCAGGCGAGGCTGTCATTTTGGTTGAGACATCACTAGGAGGTTGTCATAGCTTTCTTTTTGGTTTACCGTTTTATTATTTTGTTGTAAATAATTCGAATTGTGCATATGCCCTCCAGCTTTAAAAATGACTTTCTTATAAATTTTGGCATGTGTCAAACCTAGACATAAGCCTTATTTTATTTCTTTCTGAACTATATTTTCATACAAAATTTGTAAATATTTTGAACCGCTACATACATCTTCTTGATAAATTTCACTTTGCTGACAAAAAAACTGGCATTTTAATGATCATTGTATGTTTTAAATTGACTTCGTAACATATTTGAAAGAAATTTTGAAGCATAAGATAGGCAGAATAAAAATGACCGCACATGGCTTCCAGCCCTCGACGAACGACTCGAACCTGGCATCTCCCTCCGATCGGGCGCTTGCCATCTCTACACGCGACCCCAACAACTCGTCGCATGGATAGAGAGAAGAAAATCGGATGTCGGGATGTCACAGTTTCGAAAATACACTGTTGACCATATGTACATACACAAAATTGACCAACCTCGACAAAAGACTAAGAAAAGGAAAAAGGAATCATCAGGGGACTTGGCTAAAAAGTCAACGTGGCTAAGTGAGTAGTAAAACCAACATGTTACCCATAACCAACATCTCAAAACAGTGCATGTATGCATGAACAGTAAAATGATATAGTCCTCAAATGCATGACATAATATAAAAGCATTTATAATAATGCAATAGTTATAAAAAAAAACATATCAGATATATGCTAGTAAAAAGTGCATCTGGCCTAGGGTCTTAAGTCATGAAACTTTCGAGTGGTTCATAAGTCAAGCGTATCGGCTACTCAAGCAGGTCGTAAGCTAAGTGTATTCCTTGAATACCCTAAATCCGCGTTCGGTCCTCAAGTGTCGTTACTCTAGCGGGTCAGAAGCTAGGCTCATTGTTCACATGCCCTAACCTTCTGCTCGGACCTCGAATCTAATCCCAATCACATTGTGTACTCGGACCTCGTGTTCGATCATTGAGCCTATGATTTTATTACCCTTATACATCTACATATTTCAAAACTAATTTGATGTATCTCAGTCACATGAAACCATTTAAACCATATCTTTTCACTCATGTCTTATGCAAGGGATGCAAGATAAAGTAAATACCTGAATCAAACTACTCACCTCGGGTACCGCGCACCAATGTCCCATCAACACTCGACTCAGTCCCACAGTATACACTAGACACTGCATTGTTTAAACTTAATTTTAATTCTTAGGAGTAAGGTGGCTTGACCCTTCTTCCACTATCCCTAATCGTTCTCGGTCAACCCAAATTCAATTTAGTCAAGTTCGGCTAATCGGTTAAACTTGATCAACTTGTCAAACTTGGTTAACATGACCAATTTTGGTCAAATTCAGTCAACTTGGGCCAATTGGGTTAAATTGGATCAAAGTTGGTCAAAATTGGGTCAATGTTGGTCAAAATTGGGTTAATTTGGTCAAAATCCCCAATTTTGTACACTTAACCAAATTTCAAGCTCTTTATTCAATCTGTGCAACAAATTTGCCGATTTTTCTGCAATCAATCTGTGTGGAATTCATGCGAAAGTTTTAAGATTTAATCTAAACGTCCTTAATATTCCCCAAAATTTTAGATTTTGAATTTTGGACATCATTTGCTATGGTTTTCAAGTGGAATAACATTAACTGTGAAATCTCGGATTTCATGTAATAGGCAGTCACATTGTGCATCAATTGACCCATTATCCAACTCAGATTGGAAAGACATTTGGTACACATGTTTTTGACATATCCAATAATGTCTCCACCAAATTTCAGCCCAAAATACCAATTTTGTGTCAATGTATCGGTCCCATACATTCTCTGTCATGTAACAGGTTTTTCTAATATTCAAGTTTTTTATGATTTTCAATGTCTGATTACCACTATTACCCCATTGATCGGAAGTTCTCTCTTGCACATGTTCTAAGGGTTTAGATTCTAGAACATTAACTAATTAAGTCCCTGTAATACCCCACCTCCCATACTTGGCTACACATCATCCGACAATATTTTTGGGTCGTTTGGGAGGCAGGCCCGTGCTGCGTTAAACTTTATTTCTTTCTAAATCCTAAATCCATGAAACATCCTATGCACATTAATCGATGCACAAAATAATTTATAAAAATTTAAGATGCCATAGAATAAAATAAATCATTTATCATTAAATGGAAAAATACAAGAGTAATAACTTCACCCTTGATTACAATGACCTTTTAATAAATAAAAATGATTTGGGCCCACACGCCCTACAATGAATTTAAATAAAAGTTTCTAAATATTCTCCATGTAGCCTTGCAATTTAAATTTTTAAAATATTACAAAAGTAGGGTGAGCTAAACAACCCAGTAGATCATCCCAAATATTTAAATTATTATCTCGACAAAATAAAACATGCATAACAACCACTTCTCAAAAATTAAATGATTCAAGTAGTAAAGTTATTTTGGTTGTCATTAAAGACCAAAAGGATACCACCCAACATTTCCAATCCCTACGGAAAGAGCTACTATACTGAACTCAGACCCACAGAGTTGAGGTAGGATCAACTTCGAACCCTTTATTACCTCATAACCCTTGATTGGAATGTTCATAGTGCAAGTTCGACCCCGTGCCGGTATGTAGTTAAGATCTTTATTTACTCTTATATTAAACGTGACACATAATATTTAAACAATTTGATAGAATATAAATATTTCAGCAGAGTAATATTTCATCATAGATTATGCATAAAAATAAACCGATGCATACATATTCTATATAGCATGCATTTAATATTAAAAGTCTAACACTCAAGCAAACTTTATTTGAATCAAAATAATAAATTAAAAAGTGGAAGTCATTTCACCTCGAAATCGCTTCGTTATGAGCCTTCTTCAAATCTTTTAGATCTTTCCTCCATGCTTGCACTACACTTGTGCAGCACTCCGTTGCTACTCCGTTGGCTGTTTAGAATAGCTCAAGAAAGAAAATGGACTAGGGATTCCAAAAAGGAGGTAGAGAGAGAGCAAGAGGGATCCTATCAACATTTGCTCTGGGATGAATGACATGAGTAAGGTAGGGGGGTTTATATATAGTCTTTGGGGGTCAATTTCATCATTTTTTTAGCCTTCTTAAGTTGGAAAACTTCCTTTTTTGTTAATTTTCGGCGCACAAAATTTAGGATTTGGAAAAGTAGGGTTTTAGGGTTTTTTTTCAATATTTGTGCATTTTTTTCTATATTTTCGGCGACTCAAAATTTGTTTTGAATTCTCTTTTTTTTTTGTTCTAGCCACACAATTTTGGCGAATTCGCGTTGTGAAAATTCTTCTTCTTCTTCTTCTCTTCTTACATTTATACATACATACATATATATATACCCCCATACATTCTATTATATATATATATATATATATACTCATATAATATTTATACATATTATGTAATATATTATAACCATACCTTATATGATATTATATTAAGACACATATTATATAATATTATATTTACAACAACATACTAAATATATATTTATACTCATCTAATATCTAATATTCGCATCACACATTTAACACATACCCGTATATATATATATATATATATATATGTGTGTGTGTGTGTGTGTGTGTGTATTTCTTTATATTATTCATTCTTGTATGCCAAAATTTCTCAATTAATTCAATTTATTTTATACTATGGATTATACATCATTTTCATCTAAAAATGTTATAAATTTCTCAAACGAAATATTTTATTTGAAATCCATACAAAATTCGTGGGTGTTACATTCTACCCCCCTTAAAAGGGATTTCATCATTCAAATTTGTACTAGGCTACTTGAGAGCCATTATGGTCACGTGCTTCTAGTAAAGTGGTTTGGGTACTTAATCTATGTTTCACTTTTCAATTCTGAAGTAGCCTCTTCTACCCCATGATGTTTCCAGAAAACTTTGAATAAGGGAGTGTCTTTCAATTTCAACTTCTGCATCTTGCAGTCGAGAATCTTAACCACAGCTTCTTCGTACGTGGCATTGTTTTTGATGTTGACCACTTCCCAATGGATTATGTGGGAGGGATCAAGTTCATACTTCCTTAGCATTGACACATGGAAGACGTTGTGTACAGAGGAGATTCAATTTGGAAGGTCTAACTCGTAAGTGCATTCGTCGATCTTCTTGAGTATCTCGAAGGATCCAATGAATCTAGGTGCTAGTTTTCCTTTGATTCCAAATCGTTTAATTCCCTTCTTAGGATTGGTCTTCAGAAACACCTTATCGCCTAATTGGAATTCTAGAGGCCTTCTTCTTCTTTCAGGATAACTCTTCTATTTACTTTGTCACGTGCATTCGTCACGTGCTTCTAGTGAAGTGGTTTGGGTACTTAATCTATGTTTCACTTTTCAATTCTGAAGTAGCCTCTTCTACCCCATGATGTTTCCAGAGAACTTTGACTAAGGGAGTGTCTTTTGATCTCAACTTCTGCACTTTGCGGTCGAGAATCCTAACCACAGCTTCTTCGTATGTGGCATTGTTTTGGATGTTGACCTCTTCCCAATGGATTATGTGGGAGGGATCAAGTTCATACTTCCTTAGCATTGACACGTGGAACACGTTGTGTACAGAGGACATTCAATTTGGAAGGTCTAACTCATAAGTGCATTCGTCAATCTTCTTGAGTATCTCGAAAGATCCAATGAATCTAGGTGCTAGTTTTCTTTTGATTCCAAATCGTTTAATTCCCTTCTTGGGATTGATCTTCAAAAACACCTTATCGCCTAATTGGAATTCTAGAGGCCTTTTTCTTCTTTCAGGATAACTCTTCTATTTACTTTGTGCGGTGGCCAATCTTTTCTAAATTTGTTTCACCCGATTGTTCATATCTTCCATGAGATCTAGTCCACTAAGAACGTGGTCTTCAAGTTTAGCCCAACAAGTTGGTGATCTACAGGGCCTCCCATATAGAGCTTTATACGGAGCCATCTTTATACTTGCCTGATAACTGTTGTTATAGATAAACAATGCCAAGTGTAGGTACTTACTCTAGTTCCCTTTGAAGTCAAGGACACAAGACCTTAGCATGTCCTCTAGTGTTTGGATGACGTTCTTAGACTGCCCATCTGTCTGAGGTTGGAAAGTCGTACTCATGGTGAGTTTGGTGCCTAGTTCCTTTTGTAGACTCTTCCAAAATTGTGAGGTGAAATGAGAGTCTCGATCTGACATTATTGTTTTAGGTACCCCATGAAGGCGTACTATCTCCTTAGCACAAAGTTCGCATAGTTTACTGACTTGGTCTGTGGATCTAATGGGCAAGAAGTATACCACCTTAGTGAGACGATCCACAATCTCCCAAATAATATCCTCCCCTTTCTGATTCTTGGGTAACCCAATAACAAAGTCCATGGCAATGTTATCCCACTTCCATTCTGGAATAGGAAGTGGTTGTAACATTCCAGAGGGCTTTCAATGTTCTATCTTTACCTACTGACAAGTTGGACACTTAGAAACATACTAAGTTATGTCTTTCTTCATTCCCCTCCATCAATAGGCCTTTCGGAGATTTGATGCATCTTATCTCCTCCTGGATGCATTCTTACTTTGTTTGATGGGCTTCATCTAGAATGGTTTGCGTAATCTGTTCATTTTGTATTACACAAATTCTTTATCTAAGCCTTAAGGTACCTTCAGGATCCATTATGAAGTCAATATGCTTGCCTCTTTGAATTCCCTTTATCATTCTTGTAAGCCACTTGTCTTATCTTTGTTCTTCCCTGATCTAGTGTAGGAGATCTAGTTGGCAAGTCATATTATATAGATAGGCTCATTCTTCATCTAAGGTCACACCTAGCCTAAAGTCATCGATCAGTTGGTACATCTGACCCTTTTCCTCCTGTTTCCCACTGAGTGCGTCTGCTACTACGTTGGTTTTTCCTAAATGGTAATGGAGCTAGAAATCATAGTGTTTGAGGAATTCCATCCACCTATGCTACCTGAGGTTCAATTCCTTCTGAGTATAGATGTATTTCAGACTTTTGTGATCTAAAAATAGGTTAAACCTCTCCCCATATAGGTAATACGTCGATATCTTCAAAGCAAACACTATGGTTGCTAGTTCTAAGTCATGTGTTGGGCAATTTCGCTCATAGATCTTTAGTTGTCTCAAGGCATTCGCAAAAACCTTTCCTTCTTGCATTAAGACTGCATCCAATCTGTTCTGTGAAGTATTTGTCTATAGAACGTATGCGACACCATGAGTTGGAGTGACTAAGATAGGGGCCGAAGTCAATCTCCTCTTTAGTTCTTGAACTAATTGTTCACAATTCTCATCCCAATTGAACTTAACTTCTTTTCTGGTCAGTCTGGTCATGGGTTCTACTAATTTGGAAAAGTCTTGTATGAATCTTCTATAGTATCCAGCTAGGCCCAAGAAGCTTCTAATCTCAGTGACTGTCTTAGGTTGTTTCCAGTTTGTGACAACTTCCACCTTTTCAGGATCTACAAAGATACCTTCTGCTAATACTACCTAACCAAGAAATTTGATCGCCTTCATCTAGAATTCACACTTGTTGTACGTGGCATACAGTTGGTGTCTTTTGAGTGTTTCCAACAAGATTCTCAAGTGTTCTAAGTGTTTCTCTTTCGACTTGGAATATATTAGGATATCGGCAACAAATACCACAACAAACTGGTTAAGGTTTTGCCTAAATACTTGGTTCATCAAGTCCATGAATGCTGCTGGGGCTTGGTCAAACCAAAGGGCATCATCATAAACTCGAAGTGTCCATATCAAGTTCTAAAGGCCTCTTGTGAATGTCTAACTCATGAATCCTCAACTGATGATACCTTGACCTAAGATCAATGTTTGAGAAACAAGTGGCTCCTCTCAATTGATCAAAAAGATTGTCTATCCTAGGTAGGGGATACTTGTTCTTCATCGTCGCTTGGTTTAGCTTTTGATAATCGACACAAACTCTCATAGATCTGTCTTTCTTTTTCACTAACAACACTAGAACTCCCCAAGGAGATTCACTTGGTCTGTGGATCCTTCTTTCCTGAAGCTCATCAAGTTGGGCCTTCAACTCAATTAGTTCCACTCGTGCCATTCAATAAAGAGGTATAGCTATGCAATTGGTTCTAGGGTAGAGTTCAATTTTGAACTTAACATCTCTAGTTGCTGGTAGTCTGGGTAAGTCATCAAGGAATACATCTTCATAATCTTGGACTACTTCTAGGCTTAAAATCTCTTTCTATCATTCAAAGTCCTCTTCTAAGAGTTGCTCGAGGTCATCCTTCTACCTTAAGTAGTTCAACATGGCCATCATTGGGCTCCTAGGCAATCTATGAATATCACAGTTGATTCTATATGCTTCCTCTGAGGGCAACGTTATCGCCACTCTTCTCTTGTGACAGTTGATTTGTGCCTGATACTAGTCGAACTAGTCCATTCCCAATATCATGTCGTACCGTAAAATGGAAGTTCCCAAAGGTCAACTAAAAACAGCTTATCCCCAAATCTAAGATCACAGGTACATATTATTTTTGAAGTAATGGTCATCCACATTCAAAGTTATAGGCAAGGTCTTTGGTACTAATTGCAACCTATTAGCCAATTCCTCTGAAACAAAAGATCTTGTAGCATCCGAATCAAACAATAATCTCACAATAACATTAAATAATAGAAATGTACCTTCCACTATAGGGACCTGTTCCTCGACAATTGTGAATACTCTAGCCTGGTTCTGCCCACGACCCTAGTTTTGGTTCTGCCCAAGGTTATTGCTTGGTCAGGATTGCTATTGTTGAATATGTCCATTCTGTCCTCCTCTCTGATGTTGTTATTATTGCGGGGCTTGGACTTTGGTAGGACAGAACTTCACCAGATGCACTGGCTGAATGCAATAATAACATAGCCCTTGTTGTCTTGGCTGCTCCTTTCGTTCATGTTTGTTTGGCCTTGCTTGTTGCAGGGCTTGGGGTGCCCTAATTCCACCATTTTGTTGATTGGTGTTTTGTTTGTTCTGAGGTCCTTGGTGGTCGTTGCCATTTCTTGGCCTCTTATTCTTGCTTCTAAACTTATGCTTAAAGTTTAGCTCTTGCTCTAAGGTCAACGCCCTATCGACGACTTCCTTGTATGTCTTTAGGCCTATTATCCTTATTATCTTTTATATCTCAATCTTAAGACCCTAAGTGAAGCAGTTGACCTTCATCTTCTCTTCTCTAATCAGCTCAGGTGAGAACTTGACCAATTTAGTAAATTTGCTCTCATACTTGGCCACCATCATATCCCTCTGGTTCAACCCAATGAAGTCCTCCTGCATCTTCGTCAATGTTAATTCGAGAAAGAACTTCTCGTAGAATATCTTCCTGAAACTCTTCTCAGTTCACCCTTCTAACATTGGTGTTCAAGTCTGCCTTTACCGTCCGCCACCAGCTTTTAGCTAGTCCTTCGAATTGATGGGTAGCCAACACCACCCTACTATACATCCAGGTGTTCTTCTAATTCTTCGTACTAATGATGTGTTGTTAAGTTGTCATTAGTACCATCAAACTGTGATGGTTGAAGCTTCTTTAACTTTAGCAACATTTTTTTATGCTCACTGTCTTCCAGATTCTCTTGTACTTCTTGACAAGCTAAAACCTCGGGCACTGGCACTAGCACTGACTGTTGTACCAGGATAGGTTCTGTACCTGTGGCTGCAGTGCCACCTAAGGCATCATCTGAAGTAGTGCCCTCATGATTTGTTCTATGACCCTTCTTGTGACTTCTGTCAGCATATTCTCCATTTGGGTCTCAGCCACGTTATTTGGTGCTTCTTGCCCTCGTGAGTCAGTGTCATCAAATGTTGTAGCATTGGTAGCATATCTTTCAAGTCCAGCCATTTATCTACCAATCAAGTTGTTTTAGTATTGATTCTTGCTATTTTCATTTTGTTTGTATTATTATGACTCTAAATTCATGTTTTTAGGTTCTCGATTCGTTTAGTGGGCTATTGGTTTATTCTTCTAAGTTGTATTATTCTTGGGTACAGGATTTGGTTTTGCATACATTTAAGTAATAAGTAAAACAAGCATTCAATCATAAGTTCACGCTATCATAGCAAAATTTTAGGCTTCCGCCTATGCCTCCGAATTTTTGTGTCCCATTCCACCCTTGCCCTTCAACATAGACTTTCACTCAAAGATTTCACTACACCCAATCAATTTCACAAATGTATCAATTTCTAAGGCGTCCCAAGTCCCACTACACTTGACCGTCCCATTCCAGCAAAGTAGAGGGAACAAGTTCTTCTAGAGTTATTAATCATTCACCAAGCATGATCCATCATTCTCCAAGTCAAAGATTCCTCCATATCCTCGAATTCTTATGTGTCCCATTCCATAGAGAAACCAGGGACACAAGATCATCCGATCTCATGCCCTAACCAAACAAGTGTTCGTTTTTCACACGTTTCTAGTTTCTAACTTATGTCGTAAAAGTTTATTCATGATCCATTGTTCACCCTTGGCAACACCCCAGTCTCTACCTAAGGTCTCTTTCTTAGACCTAGGGTCTCAAATCCTGGTTGAAATGTTCTTCTGTCAAACCAACTACATTTGTCTATCCTTGATATCACCTTTGGCATCTACTATAAATTGTAGTAAGTTCCTCTCCCTTAATTACCACCTCCTACTTTTTTCTTCATAGAAAATAAGTTGTGTTTTCCAACTCTGACTACTCATATGAACTGGTGGGACAACCTCTAGATCGAATAACAAGACTGAAGTCTACTTAGTAACCTCGTCTTCTAGAAGGGGATAACTTGTCTCCCTTTCAATATTTAGCTTTATTCAGGACGAGGCTTACTCACTATCAGCTCAACTCGTAATCTTTATATCCAAATAAAACAGTTGAAAAGCATATATTTCTTTTTCAAAAGTAATTTTTCAAAACAACTTTAGTTTCCAAAATAGGAGGTTGGGCTTTCTAAATTAATTCAAATTAAAGGACCTACCTGACGAGCCAATTCTTTCTAATCCTCGCGCAAGACATCTATAGCCTAGGCTTTGAAACTACCTTTGTAACACCCCGCTTCCCATGTCTGGGCCCACGTCATCAGACGATATCTTTCTTCAATATTTTTGGGCTACTCGAGAGGTGTGCCCGTGCTACGTTAGCCTTTTTCCTTTCTAAATCTCAATTTCATGATACATCCAGTGCACATTGATCTATGTATAAAATAATTCATAAAAATTTATGATGCCATGGAATAAAATAAATCCTTTATCATTAAATGAAAAAAATAAGAGTAACAACTTAATCCTTGACTACAATGGACTTTAAATAAATAAAATGATTTGGGCCCACATGCCCTACAGTGAATTTAAATAAAAATTCCTAAATATTCCCTATGTAGCCTTGTAATTTAATTTCCTAAAATATTGAAAAAAAAGGGGTGAGCTAAAAAAGCCTAGTTGATCATTCCAAATATTAAAATTATTATTTTGACAAAATAAAACATGCATAACAACCACTTGTCAAAAATTAAATGATTGAAGCAATAAAATTATTTCAATTGCTAGTAAAGACTGAAAGGATAACCCCTGACATTTTTTATCCCTAGGACAATAGCTATTATACTAAACTCAGACCCACAGAGTTGAGGTAGGATCAACTTCAAACCCTCTATTATCCCAATTGTAATATCTCACATTAGTCCGACACTAGAGTGATGTCTGGGCTAAATGAGCAATTGCAAGCCTTACTAGTATTGAGCACTTTTGGGAGATTCAGGTTCAAATCTTGCCAAGAACATAACCCTACACCAAGTCAGTGGTGGCTAAGGTGGAGACAATATCGATATGTAGTGGGCCTAGGTTGTTACAAATGGTATTAGAGCCACTCTAGGTGTGATGCCAGTGTGAGTCCTGAGTACAAGATTACTCCAAAGGGGGTGGATTGTAATATCCTACATCAGTCCGACACTAGAGCGATGCCTGGACTAAAAGAACAATTGCGAGTCTTACTAGTGCCGAACACTTTTGGAAGACTCAAGTTCGAGTCTTGCCAAGAACAAAATCGTATACCTAGTCAGTGGTCGCTAAGGTGGGGACATTATCACTACATAGTGGGCCCAAGTTGTTACAGTCCCCATACAAAACAACAAGCAAACATGGCAACAATCATTCTCAAACACACCCTCCAACACTTGGCACACATCAACAGGTTATTAAATTTTTCTAAGTACCGGTCTCCATAAGTAACTACGTATCTTTGCATGCATGTAAAACCATGATTACAAGGGCTTAAGGTTTGGCATTCCTCAAATGAGAAGTTTAATCACTCCAAGTCTCAACCCAAATGGACATCCCTAGCTACCTCAAATCTTGTTTCAAAGTTGCTTCTAAGAACGATTTTCTGCTAGAACTGTTGTAATAGTTAACAACTAGTCAACTTTAGCACCTTGTAGACCATGTTTAAGATCTTAGTTTTTGTTCTCTATCAATTGAAGATTGAAGTACACATCACCCAAAAATCTATTATTCCTTCCTAAAAATTAAATAATCACTCCAAAAATTATGTTTCCCCTAAAAATTATATTTCCTCAATAATTAATGTATTCTCTTTCTAAAAATTATATTTCTCAATTAGTCTAATTTTTTTTAATTAAATGGTTAAAATTAGAGAAAATTCATATATTTTCATTAAAAAGTCAAAAAAAATACATGTGAAAACATATATCGAACCCACAAATTTTGTGTCTCCAAAATATGGGTCGTCACAAAAGCATAGTAATTAAAAATATTTAAATATTCAAACCACAAAATCAACCAAACTTGTCTGAGCTAATTGGGCACACATAAAACAATTAAATTAATCTAGGTCTCATTGGCCAAACATCAACTATATGGTTTTAAGTACCCACAAGAGAAACAAATAGTGAGGAATACTAATACTAATGTTCATCAATGGTTAGAATTTCATTCATCCAAATCAAGACGAGGTTGACTTGAGCCTACCCTTGTCTAGTAATCTCCACTATCCAACATTCCCATCACCGTAAATCCTCAATGATTTAGAAAACATCTTAAAACCTTTAAATAATTTAAATCAAATAAAATTTTCAAATAAACAACTCAAATTTACCTTTGCAAAAATGACATAAATTAGAAGGTGCTACAAGAGGCTCAATGTTAAACCCCAATTTTCAACCAAACCTCCCGGCACATACTATGGGTCGTCGCCCGTTGAGAATCAGAATGTTACTAAAAATTTTCTTTCTGTCAAAATCTTTTCTTCAAAATCAAGTTTACAATAAATAGTTTTCAGATAAATACGTAGAAATACTAATTGCACAAAACAAAAGAGCAAAATACCCTTTCTCTATGTTCACCAGAATTCATGTAACAAATAATGAAAAATAACCAAAGTAAATGCGACAGCGGATTAAAACATCAAAATCATCTTATACTGATTTAATCATTTAAAATCCAAAACCAAGATGATTACATATAAAATAGTGAAATTAACTTTCAAATGAAAATTATACATGCAGTTCAATTACAATGAAATAAATAAGATACAACCTTTAAAGCCTCCTATCTCGGAGAACCTCCCCATGAGGTGTCTAATAGAAAGTGCGAGTCTTCTAACATAAGCAGTTGTGCACTACGTCCAAGTGTTCCTAAAAAATAAAATGGGAGTGAGCTCGAAAGCCCACTGGATCATTTCTACGCATCACACGCATTATACAGACCTAATCCAAAATATTGCAAACACTTTAAAATATTAGGCGTTTCAAACATTCATTTAGTTTTGGTCAAAATCTAAGACCGAAAGAGGGTTGAGATGTCTCTCGGTATTTCCCGTGATCCAATCCAATTGTAATCGTAGAAAGTCTCAAGTACCATCTAAAATTAGTCATATCTCAGTATCACAGTCTAAGAAATTGTACTTACTGTAGCTCGTACCATCTCTCAAAGACTTTGAGCTGTCACAAGTTGGCTGTGAGGTGAAGCACGTTGTTATGTGTGTGTTGTTGAGCGTTTGACTAGCTTCTATGTTTTTCTTGATGAAGAAGATGAGCTACAAGCTGGTGTGTTGCTGCCATGATGAACAAACAAGAAACTATGGGTTTTGTTGTCAATTTTAGAGCTTGATGAACAAGAAGAACTGAAGTTTATGATGAGGTGAATTTGTGATTTGAGGATAAAATTTTTTTGGTTTGTGTGTGTTTAGTGAGCAGCTGCTGCTACAAGTGTTTATGGAAGAAAGAACGAACAGCAAGATGAAGAATAGCAAACGAAGCAAAGGGTTTTGTTGTTGTGTGTGACTATTTGAGCATGTTGCACGAAGAAGAACAAAGCAGAAATTATCGTTGCGTCGTTCGCGCAAAGGAGACAAAACGAGGTAAAATTTTAGATTTTAATTCTAGATAGTATGAAATTTATTTGTTTTGATTATAAATGCAAATAAAAATAATATAAAAAAAATTTGTATTCAAATAGAGACTAATTAAATCAATTACGAAAATTAGTTCTGAATATTTATTTAAAAATTTAAATTAAATAAATTTAATATTAGATTATTTATTAATTATTGAACATGATGATTAATTGATTTGATAAAATTAAATCAATTAATCTTTTGAATTAAGATTGAAAAAAAAGTAGTTTTTCAATACATTAATAGTCTTATTTAATATTAGAAATTTAAAATTTAATAATTCAAATTAGTTGAAAACATGAAAAATAAATCTTTAGAAGTTTAAAATTTTTATAGGAAAAGAATAAAATTTTAGGCCCTGAAACTAAATTGGTAGTATTTGGAAGTCTTATTTTGTTCATAATTAAATTAATTATGATATTAATAAATTATTTAAATTTGTGCATATTTAGTTATTAGAAATCTAATTTTATGTAAAAGCTTGGAAGCAAATTATTAAAGTTTTTATTTTCAAATTATGGAAACTTAGAGGACTTAGAAATTATTTTAATTAGAATATATAAAATTCTAGAATTTAGGAATAATCCAAAATTAGTTGAAACGAATATCTAGACTATATAATTATTTTAAAAAAAATTTAAGTTTAAAAATGATTTGAATAAATGTGAATTAGGAAATTAGTGAATCTCATTAATTGTTGAATTACAGATTTTACATTTTAGAGTATCGAGCATCTCGAAGAAAAGCAAGGTCGCTCTGAAGATCGACGCAATTAGGTGCGCGTGATTTTCTTGCTCATACGTATTATATGGATTTAAAATTCAAAGCATTTGTTTGAATAAATCTAGGTTATTAGAATTTTATTATGAATTTGATTGAGATTGGTTGATGTGCATCGATTATAGTGGGATGATTTATTTTAATTTATGCATAATCATTTCATGACATTCTTAAATACAAAACCTCGCATTTAGGTTTATTTATTTATGGCATGCATGAGTAGGAAAATATGCATTTAGATTTCTATTTTAATTTGTATGCATAGTTTGATTTATTGTCTATTGGATTGTGAAATGCTTAGTGTGATTGAATTTATGTGTAAAACTAAAATAAGATGAATAATTATTAAGAATCCACGTGCCAGTGCGATCGACAAGCCTGAAGCGAATCAAGATGGTATCTACTATATGCCTCTGCTTGAGATTGACGAGCTACATGATAGATTGTAGGCATTCCCAACCTTGAGCTGCCTGCGACAGCTTAAAGTCTTTGGGAGATAGTATGAGCTATAATAAGTGCAATCTTTTAGACTGTGATACTGAGATATGACTAATTTTAGATGGTACTTGAGACTTTCTATGATTATTATTACATTAGATCACGAAAAATACCGAGAGGCATCTCAACCCTCTTCCGATCTTAGATTTTGACCAAAACTAAATGAATGTTTAAAACGCCTAATGTTTGAAAGCATTTGTAATGTTTTGGATTAGGTCTTATAATGCGTCTAATGTGTAGGAATGATCCACTTGGCTTTCAAGCTCACTCCCATTTTATTTTTCAGGAACACTTGGACGTAGTGCACAACAGTCTGCATCAGAAGACTCACACTTTCTATTGGACACCTCATAGGGAGATCATCCGGAATGTGAAGCTTTAGAGGTTGTATCTTATTTATTTCATTGTAACTGAACTACATGTATGATTGTTACACCCCGACCCCCGGACCGGACGTCGTGTCTGTCAATCTGTGGCCCCGTAGTCTGGCGTCGCGCGGCTCCAAGCTCGGCGCGTGGTCCGCGGAAGCCCCGGGCGTGCGCCAGATGTCGTCAGTCTATCTTTCTACCTCTATACACGAGGTTTAAATCATTTCTTTGATTTCAAATATTCATTTTTATCATGTTTCACTAAGCAGTTAGTTTCAAATCAGATTCACCGGTTGTTCAAAATCATATTTATACTGGAAATCAAGATAATAGTAGCGGAAGCATTTTCGGATCAAATCTTTCAAAATCATGAACACTGTATAGCA
>JAJIYU010007559.1:0-19040 GCA_030144865.1 Tinospora cordifolia | reverse complement strand
TTCCCCGCACGTTTCTAGCTATCCGAATGTTCTAATAAATTTTATCTTGATTAAATATCATACAATGATAATTAAAAACAAGTTTCCACTCATTTTTATATTTATTTTAAAATTTTAAAAATTCATGTTGACGTGGACACATTATAAGAACTAGGGTGATCACAGACCATGATAGGGAAAAAACTTTTTAGAACACTTAAAGCCACTGGAATCAATCCATATCAGTAGGAATTAAAAACCTTTAGGACCATCTTAGAGCATAATTAAGGAGATCCTAAATCCATGCATGTAAACTGTACAAATACATAAGTCTATATGTATAAAAATCTCTCAAAAAAATTTGATAGATGGAGTGATTTGCAAGAGCCCAAAAATTGATATATATCAGTTACTTTCCAGCCACCTTGAGACACTTAAAGTCGCTGGTTTGGTCCTACATAATGTTACATGATACACAATCGAATAACCTTGGACAATGCTTCAAACTAGATTGTATGCAATGCCTAAAAGACCACTTATAGGAATTAAAATTTTTTAATTTGTACCGTGGTTTTAGGAATAAAAAACCATAAAGAAACATATTCACACTTCCTAAAAACAAAACTAAGGTAATGAGCAAAAGGGTAACACTAAATAAAAACTCAAAAGAAAATGTCAATTCACAATGCCATGCACAAAATGCACACCTAAAATTAGCTAAAAAACCAGCATCTTTGAAAATGGATTCAAAGTTAGTTTTAGGTAGCTTTGAAAGTGAAATGCAACATGAATGAGTTCTTATAATTTGATTCCTTCAATAGGCACAAAGGTGTGCAAGATTAGAACAAAAAATGCGAGATTTCGCCTATCGAATGAACTGCAAGCTGACTCGCCATATCGGTGGGTCTTTGGGACCTTAAATATGATATAACTTAGTAAAGTTAATTTTAAAATATTAAAACAAAAAGATTCTTAAATAAACTGAAAGAAAATAAGATCCAAATATCTCCTCGGGATACATATCGAGAAAACTAGTGTAAGAAAACATGGGAATAAAAAAACTGATAATGAATCTGTCATATAAAACTAATAATGGATCAATTAGTAACACTTAAATGACAACCTAATTCAAGTATGTAAGGTTAGAGTATACCTCAAATTGCATGAACTGAATCAAATATTAATCACAATGCATTAAGGGTCCAAATAACTTGAACTGAGGATTAAAAATTAGTTCAACTTGAAATGAAATCTAATAGGAAATAAATGTTGAAAGGTTGATTTCATCTTACGAGAAGTTTGATGAAAGCGTCCGAGTATTCTTTAAATCGATTTTAGGTGGAAATGATACCCTATCTTTAAATTATTATTAAATAAACATGATTACATTAACTCATTGTTTCAATAAAAGGTATGCCTATGGAGACATGTCTGTGTGGAAATGATTCTCAACTAATTGAATCGATGCTTGGTTGTCAATTATTTAATGCACATGTCTATTGGTTGTTATGTTGAAATGATCTCATGTGAAGATATGAAACCATGAATGTATGTGTATAAGTTTTAATCTAATTGAGTATCATGAGAATTACATGATGTGAATTTGTTATACATTGTGATATTATAATAAACAAATTAAATAAAGATAAGAACACACATTCTAGGACAATGACCCACCTAGGTATTGTCGACAGATCCTAGACATGATGGTTTTAGCTAACGGATTGGGTTACCTAAGGGAACTAGAAACTGGTTACAATGTAACCTTTATTTGGTAACTTGATGTAAGATTGAATGACATCTAAATTTTGATATAAGATATATGTATGAGATGCATTGAATGTTAGAAGGGCTACATAGGGATGTCATCCCTATTTATACATCCCTATTTATGAGAGAAACTTTGACTTAAAAAACCAATTTGTTAAAACACCTAATAGTTGAAAGCATGTATTTATTTTTCTATTCATGTTTGTTTAATAATGGTTTAAGGATTGGGATGGATCCATTGAACTCTTTGAGCTCACCCAACTTCCTTTCTTTTTTAGGGATTGAAGATTATTAGACGAGGGTACGCTTGGCCGACCTCACTTGATTTTGATGAATGGCATTCTCACCATCGATGAACATTGATATTAGGCCCACTGGGCATAATTCCTTACTATTTGTTTCTGTTACAAATACTTGAACTATATGGTTCATGTTTGGCTAGTGAGGCCTATACTGATTTAATTATTTTATGATTGGCCAATAGGCTTGGACGCGCTTGATTGATTTTGTGGTTTGAATATTTGAAACTTATTAATTAGTATACTTTGACTCTAGTAGTACAATGCACCCCCTAAAATAATTTTAATAGTCTTATGAAATTTATTGTATGTAAAGCGACACCCTGAAGCTATATATTTAAAATGAAAAAAAAATGTCTTCAAAATTTTCAAGTATGTTTAGAAAAAAAAATTTTCAAAATTATCCTTGAGTTCTTAAATGGGTTTTTTTAATTATTTTAATAACATTTATTAATATTTATTATGTCATTTCTCCATCTATTTTAAAAAAAATGAAAATATTTGAAAAAACTGGAGTGTTACACCAAGTAACCCAAATAGGAACAACACCGATGTTGAGGGTTGTATGTCTATATACCCATTGGCCTTTTGAGTTGACTGAGAATATACACAAGACATGATCAATCATTCATGTAATTATGCACCCGTTCCCGATGTGAGAC
Source organism: Tinospora cordifolia (assembly GCA_030144865.1). Classification (NCBI taxonomy): domain Eukaryota; kingdom Viridiplantae; phylum Streptophyta; class Magnoliopsida; order Ranunculales; family Menispermaceae; genus Tinospora; species Tinospora cordifolia. The sequence continues at coordinate 16,330 of JAJIYU010007559.1, read as the reverse complement.
GTTATCGCATGAACCAACAATAGTTGTTTATAGATCAACCACCCGTTAATATTCTCATAATTCATATAAAAATTCCTATGAAAGAGCAAAAACAAATAAATAAATAAATAAATAAATAACTATGGTCATTTGGCCTAGACCCTAATTATTATGTGTCTAATAATCTTAGAGTGCGCATACCTACCTCTAACTAGATACCTACACTAATAGAAAAAATAGGGGTGAGCTCAAATAATCCAGTAAATCTTCATCTATCTACACAATATATTCAAAGATAAACAATTACAAGCATGCAAACAAGTTTCAAGTAGCAGGTGATTCAAGCAATGTTTTGTTTCGATCAAGTCTACTAGTAGGTTGATTAGTCTTACGTGGCCCAGATCATTTAGGAAACACTGCCAACTCTTTTCAAATTTTTTTCGTACAAATCATACGGGCTCCATGCCCATCTATTTCTTGGTACTAAATGAATCAAGGCCTCAAGCGAAATCTAAATCAATATAGGAGCAAAAGCTCTTCAATTCGGTCTAGGGTCCACCAATAGTGTGCAACATGGATCAATGCCCCAATCATGTGTGTTGTCAATTTCTTTAATTATCTAGTGTTACATGTCATTTTTACATTTATATATTTTTATCGACAAGATAACAATGATTCAAAAATCATTATCAGTGTTATTCAAGACATGTAACAATTCAAATATAATCAATTAAACATTGATTACCATAATATTAGAACAATAGGCATTTTATCATGCAACAAGATTAATCAATCAACATGACATTCATCATGAGATCACAACAAACAAACATTACAGAATTACTAACACTCTCATACATGTCATCACAATGTACATGGGTTAGATTCGCGAATCACTCCTACCTCAAATACTTTACTATTTCTTGATTCAAACATTGCCTTAATGTCTTGATTAACAAAATCAACCTATCATTTAACTATGAGGATTAGTTTCATGTATTAGACATATTAATTTTCTAACTATTACTAGTACTTAGAATTTTTCTTTTTGTTCTCATTACATAGTCTTTATTTTTGCAAACTCTCTAATTTTAAAGGAAACCCTTGTGGGTTGCTTAGCCATCTTCAACAAATGTTTTCATGGGTTTAAAGTGTCATCTAAGCCCTTGGAATATTGAGCTAAGTCTCAACGAATGAATCGAGTTCTCAAGGCCTAATTTCATGTATACTTGACGTTATAAGTGGGCACTACACTATCCCTACTCCGCGTCAGGTGCCCATTGTTGGGCGTCTAACGCAGACACAATGCATCGAGTGCTTGGTGCATTTTAAAAAAAATTTAATTAATATGTTGCGGCGCATTTAATGCACCGCAGCGCATGGTTTATTTTTTAATATTTTTTTTCTTTTTTAGCTATCCGTTGGGTTTTCTTTCTTTGGGGTTTGTTTTCAAACGACTATATATATATATATACACGTTTGTTTGTTTTTTATTTTTTATTTTCATTATTTTGTTTGAAAACAAATATATATATATATATATATATTCATTTATTTTATTTATTTATTTTTACTAATTATATATACTCTATAAATACTACATCTATTCAATCCAAAAAATTCATTCATTCACCAATAACTTCCACCACTCATTCTTTCTTCAAAAATATTTGTTCACTTTCAATCGTTCGCTTTCTTAGTATTTACAAATATTTCATTGTGTTATTTTATATAATGGATTCATTTAGCAATTCTTTACCATCCTCACATTCAAGTACCAATAATCTACAAAATTCTCAAAATTTTACTCTTCTATTTTTTTAACCACAAATGCAAACTATTTCCAACTTCTATCCTCCAAATACTCCACAATTCCAAATCCAGCATATCCCAATTGAATGGGGCAATAGCAATAACAATTTCAATTTCTTTTTCCTCCTTATCCATCATCAAATTCATTTCTCTCATTTTTGCAATACTACTCTTGAATAGTCATTTATTTCTCAAGTGCCCAAAATTGTAGATCAGTTTTCCAATACTCAACCTCAAAATGTAACGGAGACGGATTCCATCTCTGATTCTATATTTTCTTCATTTTTAACACAGCCAATGAGTGACAAATGTATTCCTTTAGAGGACCTGAGCAAAGATGCTATAGACAAACGTCAACCATGGAGCATGGAAGATGATTGTATGCTAGTGAGTGCTTGGCTAACTATTTTGACTGATTGCATTGTTGGCAATGGACAAAGTGAGAAAACATTTTGGAAACAAGTTATAAAGTACTTTAATGCAAATCGCAAGTTTGGTCCAACCAGAAAATCAAATTCGATTAAGCAACACTGGTTTTGATTTCTTCCTGCTGTCAATGATTTTGATTAGGTGTACAACAAATATTAGGAGAGCACCACAGTGGTTGAAGTGATGACCAAGTGAGGGAACGTGCTCGAGCCATATACTATCAACAATTTAAGAAGCATTTCAACCACCATGAGGTTTGGGTGATGTTAAAAGATAATCCCAAATGAAAATTAAGCTCTAACCAACACCATGCAACCAAGAAAACATGTCTTAATGAAGTTGGTGCATACACGTCTTCATCAATTGTAAATACAAGTCAAGAGGGTGATGATGACATAGCTGAAGTTCGTTCAATGGGCCAGCAAGTGGCAAAGTGTAGAGAACATTCAAAGAAGTTAAAGGCAAAAGGGACAAGCACATCAACTGCCAATGACAATTTTGAAGAAAGGTGAAAACAAATTATAAAATACAAAGAAGAAAAAAAGGTTGACTGACAAAGGATGCAAAACGCATATAAAATCAGTTCCGATCATAAAATTTTGATGATAGATACGAATAATATGACTCCTTAACAACTTGAAGATCATCGTACGATTTGTAATGTTACCAGAAAAAAGTATAGGAATTCGTAGTTAACAATATATATAACAATAAATCTATGTTGCACAAATTACCTTAATTAACTATTATTTTTTTATTTGTCTTAATTATTAACTATTTTTTGAAACATCAAGGGCAATATGTAAGAAGAAGAAGACAAGAGGAAAAAATAAAATAAAGTTTACATTAAGTGAAAATTCATTATTTGGGCACAATTATATATGTGCATTTATTACTTGGGCATAATATATATATATATATATAAGTTAAAATAAATTAATTTTTAAATTTTTTTTTAAATAAATAATATATATAATTATTTAAATAACTATTTAAAATAATGAATAGTAATATTTTAAAATTAATTTTTTAATATTTAATTATAAAAAATATAATGTTTTATATAAATTAAAATAATTATTTATATTTTTAATTTAAATGTGAATAATAGTATTTTTTTAAAAATATATTTTAAAAATAAAATATTGTAAAATAACGATTAGTAACATTTAAACATTATTTATAAAAAAGTTAATTTTTTAAATAAATAATTATAAATAATATAATTTTTATATAAATTAAAATAATTATATATCTTTTTAATTTAAATGTGAATAATACATATTTTATAAATAAAATATTATAATTAGTGTATTTAATGAATTAATGTAATTGTGGGACCCATACAGTGTCTAATAAACTCTTAACATTGTGAGTGAAAGTTTAATGAATGAGAATTTAATGAATGGATGATGTAGATAATAGAATTGATGATGTGGAGGGTTTATTGAGTTGGACATTGGGGATACCCTTAGGTAGTGAATCAGATACACTACAATTTTGGGTGATCCTCTTCAAGGTTTTCAATAGGTCATTCCTGGCCTTTTTGACATGGTTTCAAGACACTTTAATGGCTGTTATAAGGGCTTTTTTTTACACTCCAATGACAGAATAGGTTCAGCCCTATAGATGTGCTTAAACTACACCACAATGTTAGGTTTTCAGTGTGTTCTTCACTACCAACTTCTTGTGCAAGTGTGCACATGTTTTTGGCCAAGATTTTCCTTACCTAGCCATGCCAAAAACACATTTTCTTTGTACTCAAAACTCAAATTAGAAACCTATCCATGGTGTTCAAGCGTCTTTTAAGGTGAAAAACTTAGAGGTGAAAAATATTAGGCTTTGGAAAGCAAGAAGATAAGATTTCATGGCTAGTTCATGGGGTTTGGCATTGATGGTTTTTGAGGGCATCCATGGCATCATGTGAGAGAAATGTGGACTGTTTTATTTCTTGGAGTTTGTGGCTAGTTTCACGCCCATTAAAAGTTGATTTCTATTTGTTCCAAGGGGTCATTAGAGGGTTAAAACATAGCAAGAAAAGTTTCAAAATTGTGCAACCATAGCTTCAAAGACACCAAAAACCATCCAAAGGCACTACCCATGTGGCACGGTTTTTGGATCATTCTCTTCCCAAAAGTTGAAGCTGATTTTAGAACATTTTAGAATTTGTATTCTACATAGATTTAAGTAAAAAATATTCACTGTTTAAGCTTGCAAAAATTCCTCCTTTCTAGTGCAGAAGTTCTTCTTTTTATGATGATGAAAGGCGAAGGCAATGGTAATGTAGGCTTCTATGAATTAGAGAGGGAATGGATGTGGTATGCTTATGGACAGCTTGGTAGGGTTTTTGAATGCTTTGGAGACATCTTGGAGTGTTTCACAATTTAGAGAATGCTTGGCTTAAAGAGATTTAGGGTTTTAAAAAGATGAGAGTGTTCCAAATTAAAAATAAACAACTTTCTAATTTCTAATTTCCTTTCTCCTTTTTTTTAACTTGGTGCGTTCCCTTTGCGTATATATATATTTCTTTTGGTGACATTATTTTGGTTAGCAAACAAGTAGAAAACTCCATTTAGAATGTCTCATATGTGTCTATATTATTTTTTATTATATGTATTTTCTTTTCTTTTTTTCATTGATAATGTCTTTCAAATTTTAAGAAAGACTATTTTAATTACTTTTGAATATTTTCTAAATGGTAGTGTTCTTATTTAAGTGAGATATTATCCTTAAAATTGTTTATGTCTTTTATTGTTTATTATACATGAAATCGTTCGTGTGTATAAAATAATTTTGTTTCTAAGCATTTTGCTACTACTCTTTCTATTTATTTATTTATTTATTATTATTATTACAATTATTACTATTATTATGATGTTATTTTTTAAATTTGGAAAAATATTTAAAAATATAAAATTACTTGGAATATTACAAAGAACCTCGACCATGCAGCGCAAAATTAACAGACATGACACAATTACACATAAAACTATGTAAAAGATGCGTCTTATAAAATTCTACTTTCATAATCTTGTAACAAAGCCTAATACATCATACAAAGTGTATGGTTCATTTGAGTACAACTTTGATCAACTCATAATCACTACTTAACCTACTAGCAACAAGAGCAAGAATTTGTGTCCCATGGCAACAAGAATGTCACAAAATTATGACTTCATGTACATAAAATATTTCTTCATAGGTGTCCTATCTTTCTTAAATATTCTTTGTTTGAAAAACTTGTCTTGCATCACATAGCAATGGAACTTGGAAAGAAAAAAAAATACCAACCTATAGCTTGCCAAACATCATTTATAGTCTCACATCCAACTAACTGAGGCAAAAAACTAGGATTTATGAAACATAATAACCATATGAAACTAATTATGAAGAATGAAATCATGATTTGGAATAACAAGACTATAACAACTCAGCAAAAACAAAGAGAAGATAATTGAATTGAGGAAGAAGAAGCAAATGAAGACCAATATGATTTAGAAGATTATCATTTATTCAGAGCAATTTTTCCACTTGTAACAACAACTATACATATGATGCCTATTTATAGTTATCTCTAACCAATATGAACATGACACCTGGAAATTAGTTACAACCTACTCTAACCAATCAGGCTCCTCCTCAGATACTCCTAACCAACTGTGGCATGTGTTATCTCAACTCACCACCTCTTCAGTTAATGATTAGATACTCTCACATCCCCCCTCAAATTAAACTTGGGAGAGGAACCCAAATTTAAATTGTCGTGTACAAACTCAAACAAAGAGATAGAAAGAGCTTTAGTCATAATGTCAGTTGTTTGAAACTTGCCAGGAACATGTTGTAATTCAAGGAAACTAGAGGCAATCTTCACAAGAATAAAGTGAGCATCAACCTTAATGTGTTTAGTCCTAGAATGAAACACAAGATTTTCAGCCAAAGACTGAGCACTAGTGTTGCCATACCAAAGTATAGGCTTGGAGGGCACTAAAAAACCTAGCTCTTTCAATAGAGAGGTTAAATTTCAAAAGTAGCAAAAGCAAAAGCTGTACATTAAACTTTAGCACTTGATCGAGCAAAAACCTTTTGTTTTCAAGAACCTCATGTAACAAGATTGTGTCCAAGAAACACACAAGACCCACTCGTGGAATAGCAATTATCTAAATCACACGCCTGGTCAACATTAGAAAATGCTTCGATAGGCAATTGAGAAGAAGGCTGGAACCCTAAATATGAAGTGCAAGTGCCTTTTAAGTAATGAAAGACCTTCTTGCAAGCCATCCAATGAATATCAGTTGGTGCTTTTAAAAACTGAATTAGATGATTGACTATATAATGATATCTGGTCTAGAGTTAGTGAGATGTTGAAGAACACCAATAATACTCTGACGCAGAGTAGGATCTAAAAAAACAACTACATGATTCAAGGATAACTTGATACTCTAACAAGTTGGATAGAGAGCAATTTCGAGTCAAGCATGCCAATTTTGGCTAGAAGATCTAGTATATACTTATGTTGGGTCAAGTATAGACCAGATGAATCCTTGTAAACCTCAAAGTCAAGAAAGTAATCAACATCACCAAGAGTTTCAAGAGAAAACTTAGAGTGCAACTAGTGAATGAGATGAGTAATCATAGTCAAGCTCGACTCTATAATCAAGATGTCATCAACATATACCAATAAAAGAAGAATATGATTGCTCGACCACATGTGAAATAGGGAGACATCAATCACAAAATTTTGAAAACCATATGACAGTAATGCCTCTTTGAGTTTGGAGAACCACTATCTTGGCTCTTGTTTGAGAAATATAAGGCCTCATGCAGTTTGTAGATATAATCAGGATGAACATTATCAACAAATCCTTTAGCCTGAAACATATAAACATCTTCATCCAATTCACCATTTAGAAATGCATTGTTGATGTCTATTTGCTTGATTGGCCAATTATTAGTCACTGCCAAAGTGAAAACAATTCTGATTGTCAAGGCTTTCACAACTGGGGAAAATTTGTCCACAAAATCAAGACCAAGAGTCTGATGAAAACTCTTTGCCACAAGTTGTGCCTTATACTTGTTAAAGGTACCATCTACATTTTTTATTTGAAATACCCATTTACAACTTCGGTGATCACTGCAAGTGTATTGGATTACAATAATAATGCATGTTAAGAAACCAAAGTATTGTCTTCAAGGAACGATATATGGGATGATAATCTCAAATCCCTACCTAATTTTAGTATCAATTTTATTAAGGCTTAAAATTATATTTTAATGTAGGAAGCTAAAATAAATCAAAAGCAACGAATACTGGTTTTAAAAATATATTAATCAAGTTTTTTAGGATTGTAAATCATCATGTGATCCCCTTTACTTCTTATTTCAATTAATCTAATTCCTAATTTTGTAGGTTATAACACATGTCCTTAAAACCCTCTCTCGAGACTTCTTAATACATATTAGTTTAGCTTCCTAATACCCCCTTCCGAGGCATACAGTTAACAAACTAATGTAATAAAATCCTAATTTCTGTGCAACCTCCTATAAAATCAACAACCTCCCGGTCAATTGATTATTATATGTCTATATTTTGATTATCCAACTATTAAACCTCTCTCCCAAGTTAGTTCAATAATTTGTGATCATTCTATCTATGGTCAGTAGAAAAAAAGCACTAAACCCACAAAATATAAAATAAACCTCAAAATGGATTAATTAAAAATCAGAATTAAAGGTTCCTACAATCAAATTTACATTCTAGACATTAAAATAAATTAGCCAGACATGTTGTAGAGTTCACAACACAAAGAATTAAACAAAAGATCATACTCAAGGGTTGATCTTGTTCTTCGTCTTCTTCTCCGTTCTTTGCTTTTTCTTCACTTTTGGTAGTCAACAATAATGAATTGAAGAATAATAACCCTAATAATGTATCTCTATTTATATAGGCCACTTAAAACCCCTAAAACACGAATTATAAAACCCTAAAATTATAACCTAATCGCATTACCACGACAATTAACCGTGGTAGTGTCAATAATAAAAAACTCACAAAAATTGGTGAATCCCCATCTTACCACAGTAGTTAGCCTGCAACAATTTTTTTTTGTTACTGCAGTAATGCTCTTTCTACATTGCCCCGTGTTTTGGACACCTCAGTATTGATCCACGATAGCAATCTGCCTATCCATCCTCTTGTTCATGCTCGTATTACTACAGTTATAGGTTGTTCTACCATAGTGGTAAGTTGAAATCCATCAATTTGAGCATTTTTTTATCTTCTTTATTTAGTGTACTTGTTTCTATTCAACCTAAACCTGCATAAACCACTAAGATACTTTCCCTGACATTAAATCATAGATAAAAATGATATCATATTGAAATTCTTTAAACATGCAATGATCCTATAAATGCTCATATACCTAATTATAAGTAAATATATTTTGTCTCCTATCTAAACCCATGCAAGATATATATCATACTCAAGGGTTGATCTTGTTCTTCGTCTTCTTCTCCGTTCTTTGCTTTTTCTTCACTTTTTGTAGTCAAAATAATGAATCGAAGAATAATAAGCCTAATAATGTATCCCTATTTATATAGGCCACTTAAAAACCCCTAAAACACGAATTATAAAACCCTAAAATTATAACCTAATCACATTACAATGACAATTAACCGTGGTAGTGTCAATAATAAAAAAAACTCACAAAAATTGGTGAATCCCCACGGTAGTCAACCTGCAACAATTTTTTTTTGTTACTGCAGTAATGCTCTTTCTACATTGCCCCGTGTTTTGGACACCTCAGTATTGATCCACGATAGCAATCTGCCTATCCATCCTCTTGTTCATGCTCGTATTACTACAGTTATAGGTTGTTCTACCATAGTGGTAAGTTGAAATCCATCAATTTGAGCATTTTTTTATCTTCTTTATTTAGTGTACTTGTTTCTATTCAACCTAAACCTGCATAAACCACTAAGATACTTTCCCTGACATTAAATCATAGATAAAAATGCATAGAAATCATATTGAAATTATTTAAACATGCAATGATCCTATAAATGCTCATATACCTAATTATAAGTAAATATATTATGTCTCCTATCTAAACCCATGCTATATATATATATATATATATATATATATATATGATATAGTTAGTATGCAATGCAACTTAATACCCCCAATCTTAGACTATTGTTTTTCCCCGAACAATGACTCAAATCTATAACTTAAACACCATACCATATAGAGTTAAGTTCATTTCACTCATTATTGTGACCTCCATTTTTTATTCCTATAGTTTGTGGTTATTGACACGTCCCTAGAACCATTCTGGTTGTTTAGATTTTCAGTCCACCCTCCATTATTCCTCAACTTCACCCTCTCGTCTGTTGGTATCTCAATCCTCCTATACTGATTAAGTGATTTATAGTCATCATCCCACTCATAGAAATCATCTCCTAATACCTAAATGCACAAACCCTTTCAATGCTCTCTTCTATCTATCCTCTACTCAAGTCAAACTGTAACGCCCTAAAAGAATTTGTACGAAATGAAATGAAATGATTCCCTTCAATTACATGTCCAATAAATTTAGTAGAAGTTCATTTCAATGGTCAAATGACAGCTCATTTGCTTAAAAGATCTCAGTGAAATGAGAATTAAGAAAAGAAATGGAAATGATAATGAAATTAGAAACATATTGCTCACATGTGTGCCCAATCCTAAGATGTGAGAAAATTAAAAACATTTACATATACATTGTAGGTCATCCAAAAAAAGATAAAATGAGGAAAGATGGAAAAATAGAGAGTTTTCATAAACTCATGCCCTAATTTGGTGTGCACCACAAAGGAACCAAAATGAAGGAAAAATAGACACTAAATGGAACATGGGCACACAAGATGGAATGTCCCAAAGAAAAAGGAAACAAATAAGAAATAGAAACAAATCCATATGTATACCGACATGGAAAAGATACCCAAATCCTTGTTAATCCAAAATTAGAAGGTGCTAATATTGGTTCATGCACACACATAAGGAAGTCCAAAATCATGGGTGAATCATGTTAGAAGTTGCCAAGATACAATGATCACGTGCACCCTATCCCCTATGCACACTAAGATGCCCCACATTAAGTACACATGGGAAAGTTTACTAAACTTATGTGAGCACAAAAATTAGCTAAGGAACCCTAAACCACCCAAATTAGAAGCTGCCAAATTTTGTGGATTGGTGCACACAAAAGAAAGGAAGGAAATGGGAAAGTTTTCAACTATAGAAGGTTCCTTGTTCACACCATGACTTGCTATTTTTTATACACTAACCTTAGGAAACATCCAAACCGTGGACCCTAATGCACATGATGCACCACTCAAGGACCAAATTAGAAACTTCCATATACTCTAACAACTTGATGCCCAAGGAATGGAATAAGGAGGAAAGTTGCTGATTTTGTGAGATATTGAAATGTTTTTCACCTATACATGGCACACAAACAAAGAGAAATCAAGAATAGAAAATTCCTTTACTCAATTCTTGCACACCTTGATTTGACACCCAAAATAGGAGATTGCCATATCTCCTTGGATTTTGACACAAAAGTGAAGGAAACTACATAAGATCAACGTCCAAACCAAATCAACAAGTGAATTTGTGTTAACACATAAAAAGGAAACTCAAACTTGCTCACATCATGTGTTCACACTAAGAAAAGGAAACCATACTTGCACACTTGCCCAAACCGTGAGAACACTCAATCTATGCATTCTAAAGTGCCCAAGGGAAATAGAAAGTGGCTGATGCAAAGATTCTCAAATCGTCCCCCTATGTGCACAAAAAAATCTATATAAAGGACACCCTGCGCTCACATTCTCTCCATCCCAAAACAAGTGCTAATAAAATCCCTCTTGTTTTCTCTAGCCTTCTTCTTAGCAACCTCTCTCAATTCTTGACTAATCTTGAACTGTTCTTGTGTGATCTTGAGTGTTCTTGATGCTTGAAGGTCTTAGAGTACCAAAGTACTGCCGGATTTCAAAGGCCCGCAACTCATGTGTCCAATTGAGGTAGAAATGACTTCTAGGACCTGTACTTTATTGTTTTAGGTTAATGAGATGTTCACGCATGTTTTAAATTCAGTTTATCATGCATATTTCAATTTCAATTTGATAAGCATGTTTTAATCTTCAGTTTAGCATATACGCCATGATAATTTATTCATTAAACCATGTTATGCATAGATCACACATGCTTAGGTTTATTTTGAAGATTGATGCATGTTATGTAATGTTTTCATGTTTTCATGTTGATACCATGTTGAATGTTATTTAATTTTGTCTATGATGTATGAGTATTGATTAAAGAAAGATGATTGATGATATAGAACCATACTATCATAGTGATCCACAAGGATTACAATGGGTGTTCTTTATATGTGAGTAGTTCACATGGGTGATGTTCTAAAAGTATTGGAATATAGGTTAGGCCCTAAGTCCAATAAAACTTGGCATAAGGAATGTCTTTTTTTCACTTAAGGGAGGTATTTTGATCACAACATCAAGGATTGAAACCCTTTTAGTTTAAACTACAATTGTTAACAAGAAACTATTTGAAAGGCCTAATGTTTGCAAGTGTAGATGTTTTATTGATTTGAAACAATAAATTGGTTGTTTTGAATGACCCACTGGGTTATGTGCTCGCCCTTCCTAATTTCATTTTTCAGGGAGTTTAACCTTTGAAGAAGCATGATACTAGATAGAATTTAGAAAGTTTCTATTTTTTATGAAAGGGAATGTTGCCCAATTTTGATGATTCCGCTGCATTTTGAATTAAAGACTTTCGCTGTAATAGTTTTATTTGAGTTATTTACTCTTTCCTATTTATTTCAATAAATAAAGAATGTTAAAGATTTTTTTTTATCTCTCTTTGATTTGTCTTGTTGAATTATGCTTATTTAATTGAGTTGAGTACTCTTAACGTTCAATAAGACTTGGAATAAAAGAACTAGAAAGTCAAGTGTGAGTCACTTGTAAAGTAATACCGGCCCAGACCCACCTTATAGTTAAGTCCAAATAAGATCTCAGGGGTTTGAGGTGTTACACAAACTCTAGTTGGGATCATTGGTCTTGTAATGTCACCTTGTAATGTCGCCTGGCTCTAGGTATAAGTGTGATAGGGTTTAGATTCTGACTCAATTGCACACTCATAGCAATAATAACAATGATCTTTGTTTGATTTTCTTTTCAAGCTTGATCTTTTTTGTATACTCCTTTGTTTTTCTTATCTATTTAATCTCGTAACCTTGTTTTCATACTCCCCCAAACTTCAGATTTTACATACATTTCAATTAGACCTCATATATGCACTCATATGGAAGCATGAAGCTCAACTCTCCTTTTTCTTTTTATAAACAAACCTCAAACATATGTATATCAATGATTGCATCCTTTCCTTCTTTCACATCATTAGGGTAAGCATTATTATAGCTATAAGTGCACACAAATAGGTTCAATTAAGATATGCATCAAGGATAAGGTGTTCATATATTGTTTAGGTTCATGACAAGAAAACAAGCTTTAAGGCTCAAAATTGGCTACAAAGGATTGTTAAATACTAAGACCAACTTTAGGCTAAAACTCAAACAATGATAGCCTACATCATTTGTAACACCCCCTTTTCATTTTAAAAATAAAAATATTTAAAAATTATTTCTTTGTACATATATGTACATATGAGAGTAGAAAATCTTTTTTATAGATATATTAGAAAAATATTTGATTTATTTGAAAACTTGTTCCTCGTCTTTGATTACTTATTCAAGTTGGCGGGACAACCTCGAGTCAGGATGGCCAGACTGAGTCTACTTACAAAAAATTATGTGTTCCTAGACTAAGATAACCTACCTTCCATTCAATGTTTAACTTTACTTGGGATAAGGCTCACCCACTATCAACTTAAACTTGTAATCTCTGTCTCAAAACTATTAAAACAATTTTCTCCATATTCTAAGGTGTTACTATTATCTGAGTCGTTTCATCATCCTACTACTTTTATTAGTTTTAAAACTAGCTTTCACAGTATCATTAGTATCATGACCATTAATAGTAGAAACTTATGTAATAATGGTGTGCCTAAAAGTACCCCACATCAAGGTTCATACTTTGATCAAATAGCCTTTAATCATTCCATTCGTGCTCTTGTACATACTAGTGCTAAAGTGACCTCATAAGGCACAAATATCAAGAAAATAAGGATAATAAGTTATGGCCAAACTCTATTAGTTGTTATATTGGTTTCATGCATTTGAAAAATGGAAGGGGTGAGCTTTACAAGCCCAGTGGATCATTCTAATTCCTAGACAATCTAACAATATAACAAGCACATCATATAATCAGTCACTTCCATGCATTAGGTGATACAAACAGTAGATTGTTTTTAGTCGGTCGAGGTAGGGTGGTCGACCCTAAGGTGATTCTCATAGCTTTGGGCAAGTGAATCCCATAGGAATGTCACTGGCATCAAGGTTATGCATCTTTATGCCCAGTAATCCGTAGACTCGAAAGATACGCGAGGCATGATCAAGTTTCTTAAGTGTGATCACGCACTTGTATCTTAATCAAGATATTAGCGCAAAAAACCACAGTTGATTTTCCTTAGACCAATCAATCCCTCCAAGTGTATTGCTTTCTTGTTAACAGTGATTTTGTATTTGGTCACTAACATATTCATGCATATTAAATGATAATTCTCTAAAAGATAGATTTTTATACCCTCATGCATATGAGTATAATATGTAACATTCATTTCATCACATCTTTACCATTCTTGAATTCTAAAATAGCATATTCTCATAGACTATACTCATCTAGTAAATTTATGTGCATATCATTTCATACGCAATGAAATCATGTATATGCTCTAAATCTATTATGGTTACATGCATATGATCATAATAAACAACATACATTCAAATCATATTCTCATTATTCACATAATCAATGCAAATATAAGTATTTAATCATACGATCAATAAAGGGTGCATTCTATTACCACCTAAGCCATTTATGTATAATATGCAAGCAAATACAGTTAAAAAGTGTGTGAGTTGGAAATCATCTCCACCTCGATTTACACATTCTTTATGTTGCTTGATGCTTGTGGTGGTGTCAATCCTTCGACATTCCTATAAAAGTATTTGAGTCTTAGTTGGCATTCAATTTAGCTCCTAAACTTGACTTTACGTTCAAAATAACCTCTAAAGTGTTCGAGTTCAAAGTAACCCATGACCTTTGATGTAAGTTGTTTAAGGTTTAATTTACTAGTTACATCTATGGCATATAGAATTTCAAGAGGCCATAACTTAAGTTTTGGGACTCCATTTTATATGATTCTTAGGTTTATCTTGTAGTGCTCGTGATGAAGAACATCATGGAAATGACTGTTTTCCTCAACCAGGCCCTCATTTGAATAGAAACACACATGAACTTGCTAGTTTGCGAATCTATTTCCTTTTGCGCAACAATTTATGAAAGGTTAGTTCAAGGGTTTCGGCTGTTGGATTGAGGTCATTCTTAAGTCTATTCTATAGTACACTTGACAAGGTTTGACATAGTAGTGGCAATTTCCTTGGATCATGTCTCCACCATTCTAGAAATGACATGAAAGTTATTATTTCGTAACTAATGTTGGGCAATAATTTTTTAAATGCTTATTTCGCTCACTCTTTGATGGTGAAGCATTTGGACCTTTTCAGGCATTCTATGGTCTTCAAAAACTTACCCAAAGTGGTGTTGTCTTTCAGGCCATAATGAACTAAAACTTCACATTAAATAAAAGGAATAAAAAATAATTTTAAAGAGACTAATGATAGAACTTATACCTCAACTTTAACTACTCTTCCTCTTCTTTTTCTCTCAAGCACACTTCATTCTTCAATTTGGTATGAGGAGAATAGGGGGAGAAGATCTTTATTTATAATAGAGCTTTGATCATTAAGGTTAGTATTTAGGTTATGGTGGAGTTAAGTTTAGAACAATGGAGAGGAAAGGGGGTCATGCATGCTTGTTTCTAAGCAATTGTAAGTATTAATAATGGTGGTTTAAAGCATATTAGTCATATACTTTGAGACCATCTTTATTTAACTAAAAATAACACTATCCCCTTTAATTAATTAAAGATGATAGTAGTGGTTGTTGGAGAATATTATTCATGTACTTTAAAATTATTTTTATTTGATTAAAAATGATACTATCATCTTTAATTAATTAAAGATGATAGTGGTGGTCGTTGGAGAATATTAGTCATGTACTTTAAAGTCATGTTCAATAAATGATGGTAGTTAAAAACTATTATCATCATTAAAGATAGAATTTAGTTAATTATTTTAATTAATTAAATTAACTAAAATAATTAAATTAATCAACTCTATTATTAATGACACTATTAGTCAACTTTACTATTTATTACACTATTAATCAACTTTACTATTCATGACACTTTTCAAATATGTTAATTAATAAAAATAATCAACTTTACTATTCATGATACTATAAATAATTTATTATTTAATGATTTGATTTTTATTATTTATCATTTATTATTATTATTATTATTATTATTTTATTCTTATTCTCCTTATTATTAATACTATTATTTTTCACATTTTTTTATTTGTTTATTATTTATTTATTTTTCTTTAAGTATCCTTGGTGTATTGAGCATTTTGATATGAAGCTCGTTGTCCAATTTGATTGTTTCGTCTTTAAAATAATTTTTCAAAGTTTATCGTATTTGTGTCAATTGGTTGAGTGGTCCAGTTCCTGATAATGGTCAACCTTTGTTGACCAAGGGTATTTGTCACTTAATTGTAATGATCTTCAGTAATTATGGACTTAGAAATTTTTTGGTATTACATTATTTCCCTCCTAGTGTCATTTCTAAGTAGTGTTCAAGATAGATTTGATTATTTCAAGAGTTAGTAAGTGTAACACCCCAACCCCTGTATCATTAAGCATTGGACGCATCCACCATTTTTCTAACAGTGGACTAAACCAAACGGCGGGCCGAGCCG
The DNA here is from genome assembly GCA_030144865.1 of Tinospora cordifolia. Taxonomy (NCBI): domain Eukaryota; kingdom Viridiplantae; phylum Streptophyta; class Magnoliopsida; order Ranunculales; family Menispermaceae; genus Tinospora; species Tinospora cordifolia. The sequence goes on along the minus strand of JAJIYU010007559.1, from coordinate 41 downwards.
GTGTTACATTACAAGCGACGCACACTTGACTTTCTATTTCA
>JAJIYU010007558.1:0-19017 GCA_030144865.1 Tinospora cordifolia | reverse complement strand
ATGGGGCTCACGTGGCTGTTGGCGCGTAACAAAACGGCGTACATACCCACGGTTTCCGCTGTCCTACGCGCCATCATGTACAGTGCGCACCCCCCGCACGAGTCCAAGTGCAGCCCGGACCAGGAGAACATGCCCTTGGCCGTCGATTCACTCCAATTCGAAAAGCTAGATTCTTCCTCTTCATCTCTAATTGGTTTTGGTTCACCACTTTTTACAGCGTGGTTTCTGCTTCTGCCCCGCATCTTCCTCTCATTTTACCACTTCTGACCCGCTCTTCGTCGGTTCTTCTTCCCTTGTTGGTTCACGTGAAGCTACAGGACAACCGCGCAATTCGGGCCGCGGCCTTTTTTTGTCTTTTACTGCTTGCTTACTTTTCACACACCCACCCACTGTAAAAAAAGGACAAGTAAAAAAAACTTACAGGTAGTCTCATGGGTTTGTTCGGGAACTGTGATGATAGATTTGGCGACTGTCGATCGTTTGTTTTGTTCTGGTTGCGCCAGTGATTTTAAAGGTAGTACTACATTGTAAATTGACTGCTTTACCCTCTTTTTCTTGTGTGATACACGAATTTGTCTTGCATCTAGCTATTATAATTTATATTATTATTTGGAGCTTTTGGGTTTTTGGGAAGTGAGATGGGAGTGAGCGTTTGATTTGGGGGGGATTAATTAATCGAAATTTATGATTCGAATAAAGGTAGGCTTTTTGGGTCGTAAAGTAGGGATGGGATAATGGGAGAGTGTGGAGAGGAGAGCATGTTGGTCGTATTACCGGAAAATTAGGGTAAGGGGCCCCCTTCCCTTTTCCTAAAATATATAAATAAATAAAAATATACAATAATATGGGAAACTGGAGTGGCACATGTTACCACCGGACAGAATTTGAATTGAATATTTGGAATTTGTAACACTGTACGTACTTGCTTGTTATTAAATCTTTTTTTTTTTTAATCTCAAAATGCTTGGTTTCATATATTTTCATTAATAAGGTTTTCGGGCTTTTGATTTTAAATGGAAGTGGGCCATGGGAACATGAAACTTGGGGTGGCCACAGGAGCACAAGCTCCTAGAAATGTATGTACATGTATAACACAAATAGAACAGGGTTGACTTGAAGCAGACTGAATTGGGTTATGGGAACTGACTGGAAAGTTGCAGAGGGGGTCCCTTTAGTTTCCTACTTTCCTCGTTCTTTAGTCGTACGCGCCTCCGGCTGAAAGTTTGTAGGGTATGCCAAAAAAGTTAAATACTTAGCGATCGTTAAATCTGCAGAGTACATTAAGATAAATTTTACTCTTATCCCTGCTCCTAATACTAAATATTAAAATCTATGTTATTATTTTTAGCAAAGAAAAAAAAAAAAAATATATATATATATATATATATATGTTAAAGATATCTATAGTGTAATAATTTATAAGGAGACAATTTAAAACTAGAGCTTATGACACACAAGCTCTAATTTTTACTTTCTTTCACAAAGTTTTGAAGGCCCAAGCTTCATATTTTCTAAGATCTCACTAATTATTTGAAATAATCGATAAAAGAAGGGCCATCTTTATATAGATTGTCCAGCCACCATTTTCGAAATTGTGATCAACAAAGACTTCTTACTTAATATCACGACACCAACACGGTTTTCCCTTATGCAAGTACAATCAAATCATAAAAGATCATCTATATTTAGTAAGTCCTAATTACTAAGCACACAACTTATCTATGTCAAAATCCAAAATCCATGCTTGAGCTAAAATTCAATGATCTTCACCTCGGCAAAACACCAATGCTTCATTTGCTTCAATTTCATGTTTTCGCCTCTTTGCCCCTATGAGCCGTATGGCGAAATGTGGAGATTCATCTAAGTCACCCTTAACCATTTAGTCTAATCTTGTTTCACGTGATAATCTTGATTGGTGCATCAACATGTACAAGTTTTTATCTCAAACACCTACTATGATCTTAGTAGACTTTTAAAAAATATTCAATGTTCCATCCTTACTAAAAAGCCCGTTAGGATAATAAGGGCAACTACTATGCGCTCGAACAATGAGCAACGCCAACTCATTGTCCGGATGTCAGTTCAATAAAAAATAAATATTGAGCGCTCGGTGCAGACCGAGCGCTCAACATTTGTTTGCTGAGGTGGCTCCAAGCGCTCCACTAAGTCCATTGCGGTTGCCCTAAGGTAATGTGGATGCTTATGTAGATATCCAATTGACGTTATCCACCTAGGAGCTTGCATATCATATGTACAAACAAGTATGTCCATTATAAGATACTCAGCTGATTGAAATGCTGTTTACAGTATGAGCAATATATACGCGCTTGCATATCATATATCCATTTTGTAATAAGAAATACTGTTTACGGTAAGAGAAATATATTTCTCAATACAGCGAGCGTTTAAACATTTCTTATATATGGTAGGCTCATCTTAGGCAATTTAGCATGATCTGCTTTAATAAGCATCACGTATACATGTAGAAAGTGCAATTAGAACATGTGGGCACGATTACAATAACGAGATTCCTGCCACCTTCATCGAAATTCTTTCCTTCTACCTTATATCTTTTTCAGCATTTACAGACTTCATGATTATTTAAAACCTCGTAAAAAGCTGATTTAATAGAAACAACTTAAAATTAAACATTTTTAACGATCTTTCTTGTAAGCAAGGATCATATGACAATGCATTAACTTGGTATGTTTTTAAATTTCATATGAATTATCAACTCTAACGAAAAAGAAATGTTTTAGAGGATTCGGATTGAATTTAGAAGGCAACAAGATTTGAGCTGCCAAATTTATAGTCTATGAAGATTCAGTTTTTTCACCATTTGTTGCGGCAGCATGTGCAACCATGTGATGCGGTAGATTTTATGGCCAATGGAGAGTATTTTCTCCTGTTGCCTGTAAATGCAATAAAAACCAAAGAGTTAACTACTTCAATGGGATGTGAATCTGCCAATGATAAGTTCTAACTATTCTTTTCACAATTTTTTTTATTCTCATGTATTGTTGTAAATTTCTATAAAAGCTTTGTAAAGGCAAATCAATGTGATTAGACTTAAAGAGTTGCGAGATCAATGTGGTATGACCTAGAGTGTCATTAAAAGCTGATCAAAGCTTTGTAAAGCCTACTATGTGTTGACTCAACACAAAGTTGTCTCATCAATGTTCCTCTAAAACCTGTTCTAAAGAGTGATATTAGGGCAACAGCAATGCAGACGCATTGAGCACCTTGCTGGCGCTCAATGCATCTGACGAGGATAGAGCACCCTGAGTGCTCGATTTGAATCGAGTGCTTGGGGCGCCTTTAAATAAAATATCAAAGATGTGCTGCGGCGCATTTAATGCGCTGCAGCGCATTTAATGCACCGCAACGCATAAGTTTATTTTATTTTATTTTATTTATTTTTTTAACTTTTATTATATATATATATATATATTATAAAAATAAAATTTTATGTCAAAATAAAATTAAAATAATTATTTAAGTAACTATTTAAAATAACATATAGTAATATTTTAAAATTTTATTTAACAATTAACGTTTAAATATTTAATTATAAAAAATATAATTTTTTATATAAATTAAAATAATTATTTATATTTTTAATTTAAATGTAAATAATAGTTATTTATATAAAAATATATTTAATAAATAAAATATTATAAAATAACGATATTTATTGTTTCAACAGTTAATATTTTCAATTATTTATTAAAAATTAATATTTTAAATACATAATTATAAAAAAAATTAATATTTAATATAAATTAAAATATTTATTTTTTTAATTTAAATGTGAATAATTGGTATTTTGAAAAAAAATATTTTATAAATAAAATATTATAATTAATGTATTTAATAAATTAATGTGATTATGAAACTCATACAATACAGTCTAATAAACTTGTAGCATTATAAATGTAAGTATAATGAGTAAGAGTTTAATGAGTTGATAATATAAATAATGAATTTGATGATGTGTAAGATTTATTATATAATAGCATAAGAGATGCCCTTAGTTTAAAGGTTACCGTGTCAGTCTTGTTTCAATAGTTGAGTTTGTGATTAGTAAAACTTTTTCCACCCAAGCATGCACCTTTCAAAAATAAATTTTGGCCAAGTTGCATTATCAATCTTGGCCTGTATTTTTGTAATTTATTTTTATGAATAACTGTATTTTATCATTACATACTACATATAACAAGCTTACGGTACCTATGCCCTTTCAAATCATAAATCCCTTACTTAGCCACCTTAGGGCTTATTTGTTTTACACCTAGAATGCACACGAGCATATGTAAAGCTACCATCGAATAAATACAATTTATAAGAAAAAGATATTAGTGCATAGAATTCAATCTTTGAATTAGTTTGAATTAATTAAGTTTTGAAATCTGCGATGTTTTAATATTGTGAGTTTTCAACAAAACTAAGAAGGTTAAATTATTCTATTTTCCGAAAAAATAAGAGAAAACCAGGTAGAAATTCATAAATAAAAAGCTTACCATCGGAAAAATATATTAATTTGAACCTTAGAAAAGAAAGGATTAATATTTCCACTACATTACCAAAATTTATACTTGAAAAATAATACCACGTAAATTTTTTTTTTAAAACACTAAATACCACAACATACACTTGTATATATAATCAATGGACAAATATACACGTATCTCGAAATACACATTAAAACTTTCATCTTATAAAATATATACACAAATCACATCATTTATTGTAGCATTATGTTTCAATAAGATTTATATGACATTTGTCATTATAATTATAAGAATAGTTGTGGGAGAAATGCGAACATAATCACATAGTCGCAAAAAGATATTTTGGTCTTTGGTATTATAATAATTTAGATGCATTAAAAGATTTAAAAAAAAAAATTGCCTTCTCTGTTTTTTGCACAGTGAAAACTAATTTTTTATCTACTAGATTTAATGATGCAAGTGAGAATGAGAGCTTGACCCATTTATTAATTTTATATATATATATATATGCACACACATGTTAATATTTTCATTAAACTTGCTTTCCATTGACGTGGTTTTTTGCTTTCATATTGAATTCTATCTTTTTTAACTAGTTATTTTGAATGAGTATAATTAGTAGAGAGAATAAGGGGAGAAGCAATTTACGACAATGGGCGTCAATGGAAAAATGGGTAAAGGGGGTTTTGGTCCACAAAAATTTCGAGACCATGAAAGAGGAAGTAGCATTCTTGGAGAGCTTCCTTGCCCAAGCAATGAAAGTAAAACATAACAGAAGTGGAACTCTATACAAGAGGGGACCTAAGAGATTTATCATATTATGTTATTTGAAGCAGAGGGATTAGTAGAAGATTTCGACTGTAGATCAAGCACATTTATATACCATCATAAGACGGTTTTCGTTTTCCATTGTTGAAATAAATACATCAGTAACAAATGTGGAAGGAACGTGATGCAAATAAATCAAAGAATTAAAGAACTAGTAGGCCTAGATGAGGATGTGGAGTAAAAATATATATATATATATATATATTGGTGCCAAGGAGCTGGAGATGGACAATTGAGGATCATTGGGCATGTGGGGTTGGCAGGGTTACAAGTAAAGCCATCCTTGCCCAAAAGATTGTAAGCAGCTAGCTTTATGACTATGTTCTGCTTGTTATAGTATCTCAAAACCTTACAAACTAGAAGATTTGGTTAAAGACAATTCTGAATCAGTTTGGGGCAGAGGAGAATACTTGGGTGAATTATTTGTTGTCTACAAATTGCCTTGTTGACAGATATTTGGGAGCTAAAATTGGTTCAAACAATCAAATTCGTATTCATGCTTGAGAAATCGACCATGAAAGCTATCTATGTGACCAGGAGATTGAAAAAGAGGTGCAAGGAAAGAAAGAATTTCATTCATTAGGTATCTATTCTCTTAGAAAGATCATGTGATCAGATGACCTAAAGAAATAACACAATGGATTTTGAAGAAAAAAATGACTTTAAACAGAATGTATGAAGAGGTAAAAAGATATGAATAATAATGCAATAAATATTCTAAAAACAACAGTAGAAAAACTAGCAAGTACCTACAACCAGTGTAGTTTACAAGAAGGGTCCACCATAAGTCTATATATTTTTAAACTAGTTATGAATGAATTCACTAAACACATTCAATAAGACGTTCTTATAAAGAACAATATTTCATTTGGGGATGCCTACTTACAGTGCACTTGGTGTCACCTCTTGAATTTCTTTGATTGGTGCATTACAACTGCCGAGAGCCATGTTCTCAACCTGTTGCAACCCAACAAATGAAAGGCTCCTCATAACATTGAAGCATATATAGATATAGTAAATGGAAAATGGAAATAGAGAACCATGAAGTAAAAACACATAGCTTTAATATTACAAGATTTAGCTCTAGTCCTGCTTGTTTGGGATTATGATCCTGTGGAAAAACTTTGAATTCATCAATCATGACATCATGCAGATATGCAAGGGCATCAATCAGCATTCTTTAGCTCTACCCAGACCGGAGGGATCCATGAAATTCCATCTGCACATGAGCCTCATTTGTTCAACAAAGAAAAGGAGGATTTTGGAGAAGGTCAGCAAGATGAAACTTGCAGAACATCAAATAAGTGAAGAAAGAACAATAATAGTCTGAGCCTTCAATCTCCATACACACAAAAGCAATAGACCTTCAAGTAAGAACATACGATCTTAAACCTCAACATAAACTGCATTCAGAATAGATCCTATTGGGGTTTGTTTGTGAATCACATACAAGGCTCAATATTCAAAAACTTTAAAACAAAGGAAAAGTGTTGGGTTTCCTAGACTTTTCTAGAGACATCCATTTTCCGAAGCAAGATGTTTCTAAATGCTTTTTTTTTTTTTTTTTTTTTGGGTATTCTAGTTTCTGAAGAACCTTAATAGTCTATCTTAAACTTTACAAATAACACAAGGGTGAAATTTTAAATTTGACCAATTTTCTATTGATAATTCATGAATTACATATACAGTTAAATTTACAACTATTAGGCTTTGTTGTTAACTTGAACCCTCAAATTTACAACACTCCAGATACCTTGATGTACATATGAAACAAATATAAAATATATAACATTTTGGAGTTTTTTCAATTTTAAAAAAAGAAAAACCAAAACAAAACCAAACAAAAACAAAGGAAGCAGACAATGAGTAATCAATCTTTGGAAAGTTTGACAAATTAATCTCTTTATTTTTTTGTTTCTATGTCTTAGCTGAAAAAGAAGTTGAGTGTAATCAGTGAATGTCCTAGGAATTCCAAGATATTTGGTTATCAAGTGTCATTTGCCACATCATGAACAACCCCAATTTCAAGCAAGTAAACCCTGGCTACAATGCATAAATAGCATGGATATCATGCAACATGGAGGTGCAACCCATAAATGCAACAAAGTGCCTCTGCTAAATTAAAAAAAAATTAGCATCATTCTGTTAACAAGATCTAGAACAAAAGTAATCTAGGTCTAGATGCGTTGTGTTTGGGCTCATGAGCAATTAGTAATTGATTAAAATCACAGATTGTGCACACAAGATGCACTAGCAAACATAGACCTGCAAATAAGATAAGATGGCCCATGAAATATATTTTTCAACATAAAGGACATATAAAATGCATGATGCTCCCACCATCATCATAAGGTCTAATAAAGGGATCATCACATTGACAAAGTTGTTTCTAGATTGGAAAGCATGACCTCTTAAGTAACAATGGAATAACTTTTATAATTGTGCCAAGGCAAGATTGGCATCCCTGCTTACTAAGCTATATTACCCGAATTCTTTGCCATGGCATGCCCAATCCAGCTCTCCATGATCCAACATAGGTATGGGATATACGTGCCACACTTTAAATTTCAGGATATTTCTATGTAGAATCGAAAGAAGAGAATGATAGGTGAAATTCATTTAAATGGCATAACAAAACAAAAAATAAATGAGTGAAAGAAAAGGAAGGAACAATGTAAATTAAAACCAAGACCCTATATTTTAGAATTTTGAAATGAACATGCAGGACCTTTAGATATGTCCCCTTACCCAACCAGCCGACACCCATACCCGAGTTCATATAAACATAGCTAACAACTATATTCAAGCTTCAAACACAAAAGTTATGATAAAAAGCATATTTGTTCCATAGGCAATATCTATTTCTCTGTTATATAACTTGGAAGTTGGAAGACATGCATAAAACACCTTGATTTACCTTATAATACTGTCATATTAGGTGGTGAAGCCATGTCTATTACTTTTCTTATAAACATTACCTCGATCTATCTTATGCTATGCTACAATCAATATGGCACTATATAACATGAAGGTTTACAGACATATTTGTTCCAGCTAAAGAAAGTATTCACCAGCACTAAACTGTATAAGGAAACATATAAAATAGAATTGCATGTTTTCTTATCTAATTACCTTATAATTCCTGATTTGAAATGGGCACCCAGCAGGAACAAAGACAGCTTCTCCATGGTGTTGATACTTAATAGAAGCTCCAAGTTCTACTTATGGAAACAGTACTAGAAGGTGAGTATTGAATGAGAAACATGAGCTTTGTACTTGTTGAACTCCTTCTTGAGCCTCTTTTATGAGTTGAATTGAGAAAGAAACACTGATCAAGTATTGGATGAGCAACCTATAGGAAAAATAAACACAAATTATAATTACAAATGAGCTGCCAATTTACTAAAACCTTTGTAAATGGATCTCTTCGTAAACAATTTTTATGCCTCAAACAAGGTTTTGTTGACTCCTCAAAACGTTAATCTTCTTTGTGAGTTGCATCAAGCTCTTTGTGGCTTCAAACAATTCTCTCACACTTGGTTTGATCAAATGTTCCTGCCTTGCAGCCAATCTATCATAGAACTTTGTTAACTCTCATGTTGATTCATCTCCCTCTATCTTCAAGCTCGGTTTCTCTTCATGCTTCGTGTTAGAATTACTTTAATTATTTTTCTTTGTGTTAGGGTGCATTTAGATTTATGTTACCAAAACTCTTTGCTTTAGCTAGACTTATACGTGCAATATCTAAAGAATTGGGAGAAGGGGGTTTGACCATTGTACTGTAATGATAGCCCCTTCTTCCCCCACTGTTTCTTCATTTCTTTTGTTCATTTCTCTTCTTCTTCGTTCTTTTATCATTATGCCAACGTACTAACAGATCTAACTCTATTGCAATAGTTATTTACCCTTAAAGATTTTAGTGAAATTCATTATTTCTTGGGCAGAAGATTTTAGCATGACGCGTCAGGTATCTTCCCACATCAGTCTTGTCATATCAAGTGGCATGCTTTTGTTGAAATCAGCTTCCCCACCATGTGTTGAGGGAAACTCTCTTGAGTCTTAATGGCATAGAACCTTTTCGTGGCATCACCGTTTAGAAAGCATCATTGGTTGTCTTTAGCACCTTCTCAACAAAGGGAAAATATCTCCTACATTATACTGTCTCAGCTAATTTCAACAGCAGTCCATTATCTTTTAATGGCACCATTGATCTTGATCGCAGAATCAAACTTAGCGTCAGTCCTACTATCATTAGATTCTTTGACTCTGCATGGGCTTCCTTCCTAGATGATCACAAATCTATCATAGGTGATCATACAGATTTTGTTGACACTCTCATATCATGGTAATCCAAGAAATAAGAGGACGGTATTGGATCTAGCATCTAACTGAGTATTAGGCTGTTGCTCATGTGCCTTCCGAGATCACTTGGCTTCAGTGACTACTTTCGCTACCTACATGCCCAATTATTTGGCATCATAATACAAGCGTGGGTTTGTTCACGACAAAGTTCTTTAATGACAACTTAATGTTCGCTTCATTTCCTCCTACGACTAGATTGGCAATTGTCTTACAGAGACTCTCACTAGTTGAACGACCCCCTCACTTGAGGGGTGATGTCAGAGAAACTCAAGATTTCTATGTCTCCTTCGGGATCATATTCTCTCTCTTAGTTTGCTAGTCATTAATTTGTTGCAAGTGCACATCCTACTCGTTTATGCAGTAAAATGATGCCAAGTGTCATCTAATCCAATGGTTGTTGTTCTCCTTCCTTGTATACATAAAGACCAGTTTCTACCTTATGAGTAAGCTGAGAATTACAGATTGAACTCTTCTTATGGTTCATTCTAACAATCCCAATGTTTCCAAAGCATAACACCTAGAATGCTATACTCAGTGCAAAAGGAAACTGCCATGCAAAACAGGAGATAAAATGAGGGGAAAAAGGATGAATTTGAGCGGCACCAAAGATAATAGACGACTAAAGAAAAGTACGTAAGTGCCTACCATTCTTTCATGCGACCCATACAAAACTATTCTTTCTGGCAACTTGAATACCAGACAAAACCCAGAACATCACTCGTCCACATTGATGACAATCCCCATTTTCCATCTTCCCTATGTCTTCCATAAGGAACAACCCGAACAGTAACCAGATGAACCAACAGATCAAAAAGTTGCTGAAAAAAAAAATGAAGACAAAATTCCAAAGAAGGAACCAAAAACGCAACCTTAAACAAACCGAATCAAAGCGGCTTGACGTTCTTGGACCGAAAGCATCGCCGTAGTAAAGACTCCGAATCATGCTCTAACTTTCGATCACAGAAAAAACCAGCACTGCAAAATCTTGTGACCGGAGCACGGGAAATCGCCAGTAGACCATTCGGCAAGTCCAGCAACAACTCATCTCCGCAAACCCGACTCTCCAATCTCCGCCGCTTCTTGCTCTTCCTCTCCATCTGTGTCCATAAAAACCCTCCCATTAATTCCAATAACAAAGCATTACAATCCAAGCCCGCCGCTTCCATTAACGTAGCCGGTCTCTTACTCTTCTTCTTCGTCATCTTCTTCGCTGGTCTCTTACTCTTCTTCTTCGTCATCTTCTTCCTTGACAGATTCTTCAACTTCTGTGGATCCTTCAAAAGGAGGCATTTCTCGCTGGAGCGATCAAAAAGTTTTCCATTTCTAATGCGTTTCCATCTGGCACTCCGCTGGAGCTTCAAGGAGTCAGGAACTTTTTCCTTGTTCTGGCGATGGCGCGCTTGGAGAAAATGTGCTTTGCAGAGCTTCTTGTTCACCATTACTCGTTGGACGCATCGCCATTTCCGCCCGTCGTTCCTGCTGCAGCGAAGATGGTCTGGCAAGTCCTCGTCGTCACTTTTCATCGCCGGAGTAGTTCTCGGAAAAAAAAAAAAAAAAAAGAAAGAAAATACAGAACAGGCGGAACAGAGAGAGAGAGAGAGAGAGAGAGCGGCAACTAAAAGGAAGCGCCAGAGCGTACAACGGCAGATTGGACTCCGCGGGAAGGATTTTGACCGTACTAATTGCAATTTCAAATGTTTAATCAAACTCATCTATTTAAATTATTCTCACTAAAAAATTATATATATCGCAGTAAAAATAACATTTTTCCTAACTTATTAATATTTAATGAATATTCACATATTAATCCAAAAATATAAGTATATATCGTATAGATAAATTATACAATTTTGATATTAAAACTAAGATTTATATGATATTTTTAATAAATATTTTTATTTATTATTTTTATATATAACAATTTTTATTTAATATAAACGACAATAGGTGAATTTAGATAATCGTACACTTTGCAAAATTTAAAAACTTTTTAATTAGTTATCCGTCACTCTTTCCAAAAATTTCAAACATACCCTCTCGCCCCGTCCTTTCAATGGTACTAGAAATTATTTATTTATTTTTTTTTTGAAAAAAACATACCACCAAATAAATTTAAAACTTCAAACTATGTATGTAGTAGCATTCGATTTTTTCCAATGCCCACATCTTAAAAAAATATTGAAACCATTTTTAATTTCTAAATTTGTTAGAGTGATTTGGCCATCCAATAAATTAAGTTCATTTCCATATAATTTTGTCAATATTAATTTTTTGGCTGAATTAAGAAAGGTTTTTGAAGAATCACTTTAAAAATTAATTGCAACTTCTACAATTATATAAATTATTTTTTAGTTGCGTGAAAGATAGTTATTTATGAAAAATAAAAATTTTGTGCTAACAATGCCTTATGAATTTAGCATCTTCTTCTATTTTTTTTTTTTTTTGTCCTATGTAATATCTTCGAATTACTTTGATGCGCACATCATTCAACCTACTAATCCACTTCTCAAGAATCAAAACTGAGATCTCGCTTAAATGGAACGACGATCAGACCGCCAAACCAACAACTTGTTAGCTTAATATTTATTTCATTTCATTTCCATCAACTTGCTCTTTTGAGTTTATATGTTTAACTATTCAATTTCTGCTGCACACAACAAAATTTTAACAATTCACAATTTGTATATTTTCTTTGGGCAAAAGAAAAGATGGTTACTATATATATTCAAAATATTATTATTTACAGGGTACAACATATAATTAAAATCATTTAAATTTAAGGAAGAGAGAGAGAGAGAGAAGCAACAAGATGCATTGCATTGAACATGGTGCTTTTCATTAACAAAAAGTTAAAAAAAAAATCGAAATCTTTTAAATTGAATAAGTTTTTGATGTTTCTTTAAAAATCAAATTGGCAATGGGACCTCTGATAGCTACAAACGTAATGCACTATATTATCAAATGGCATCAAAAGAAACTATAATCACAAAAGTTACCATCGAGTTCATCCTTTCTTCTTGATTTCTCTGACAAATTTTTGAAAAAAAACCCTATATATTATACTTCTTCAATCAACTAGAACACCTACCCAACAGCCAAAAATATAAAAACTGCACTACAAGCTAAATAAGGGAAGAATTGAAAAATTTTAGCAATTCAAGGAGCTTTCAGTACACTACTGAGGAAAACATGTTCACCAGCCTTTTCCAATGAGCCACAGCCAATCTGATGTTACTCCGGCAAATAAACCACATAGAAGACACAACACAAGCAAATTCCCCAGTGCATTTTGCTCAGGTCCCTGTGAAAACACATCCATGAATGAATTCCATTTTGTTAATCACATTAACTTGCACATAATTTTTTTTTTTTTTTTTTTTTTGGGAAACAAAATTAGGGTACTAAATGGAAGCAACTGACCTTGTAACCTTTAGGTGCTTCCGTGAAGATGCAAACGGTGAGATAACCGTTGGATAGTCCTAGGAAGGATGTTAAGAAGATCATCCAACCTTGGTCTCCATATTGGGCAGTGAAGTAGAAAGCTGGAATGAGCAAGAACCGAGAAATAGTTGCCGCCAATATACCCTTTCTAGACTCCAATTTAAGTACTTCAATGAGAGGGATGTATCTTGCAATCAAATCCCACACGTTGTACATTGCAATCAGAATGAGCACATACCTGAAACAACAGCAGCAGCAGCAGAAATAATAGTAAACCATTATGATTAAATAAATCCTAACTGCCCCCTTCCCCAACAAAACATTAAAAGAAGAAGTGCAAATCTGCAAAAGACAATGGCAATTACCAGGAGCCTAATCCATGTTTTCCAGTATCTTCAGACAAAAACCCAGGGAAGATAGATAACGTAAGAATATAAGTTAGGAACATGCTTGCTGCAAGGTCTAGGTTCTGAAGTATTAGTTGTTTGTTGCTCAAGCGCTCAAGACGTTTTGGGTCTTCTTCAGCCTGAAAAAAAAAAATTCAAAAACATCATTTAAATCTTGGGCTTCAAATATTTTTTTTTTTTTATATATATCTTAAGAACAAAACTCCTAGAATTGGATGAAGATCTGAATTTACTCTTTCGCTTTGTACTGTCTCGATGCCACCAGCAGCAAGATCAGATGAAACTGTTTTGGACCCTTCTGAGGCTGCTTTTGCACGATAGTATCTAACAATAGGCAGTTTGGGGAAGACGTAGGCATATAGCAACACACATAGTAGCTCAAAAAATGCAGAGATCGAAAAGAATGTTACTGCAACAGAGAAGTTTGATACATTGATCACTAGGATATATAATATTTAAATTACAGATGTTATAATTCCAACAAAAAAAAAAAGCTCAAGAAAGTATCTTCAATATATACTGGACATAGAAGTAGGTTCAACAGGATTTAATGGTACTTGGAACATTGAATATTTAAATTTGTGACACTAGATTCCTCCCCCTTCAACTTAGACCACAAATAATGAGGTATAAACATGGTAATTTTTTTTTTTTAATTAGCAATAGCAGAAAGGATGAAAAGTAGAAAACAGATCTTTACGTACTGGCTCCCTTGCGAAAACCATCCTGAGTGTTCTCAAAGACTGCTTTTGTTAGGAGTCTTAATGAAGAGGTAATAGCTCCAGAGGCAGCATTACCAGCTAGGTAAGACTGCAAATTCATAAGATCAAGAAGATTCATAATATGTTTGAAAAGGTAAGCTCTCTGCAAGAAAACATGCATGACACTTATTGAAAGACACCTTACTTGTATGAACTCAGGACACATCAAAGAAAGATCTCCAACCATTCCACCTTGAACATGGGCATCTGCTACTCCAAAAGCTGCGCTAAGCACACATATTCCAATGAAGGGCCCAATTCCTCCTTTCCCCGAGGTCGCCAAGTCCAACTATTGGAAAATAATGTAAAATCAGTGGCAATCATTTGGGTGCTAGTTCAAATTAACAAAACGAGCTAAAACAATTTGACAAATACATGGAAACATAAGGATGGGATATTACTTACAACTACAATTAATAAAGAACTCAAGAAGAAAAGGGAATAACCAAATAGGTTCCGCTTTCTTGTGTTTAGTTTTGCTTCATGGTAGGCTAGAATGGCCATTGTTCCAAGTGCAAAAGGTTGATATACAAGCGTGAGCACCCTTGTGGGATGATAGTCCTGTGGAAGGAAGAAACAAACAGATATTAACTTGACTAATGCATGCATGCCTTACATTAACAAATAGACTACCAATGACAAAAGAAAAGAAAAAAAAAAAAAAAAAAAAAAAACAATTTTAAGGAAATGAATCTGCACTTCAGGAAAAAGAAAAAAAAAGTTTACTGCCTATCAACAGTTCAATTATTAAGACATTTCTTGGAGATAGAAAGTTTTTGAGAGAAAACAACATCCACAGTTACATATATCCCACCTTGAACCCCATCCACCCTGCAAGGCATCCAAATCCGACCTAATTTGGACAAGACCGACCAAATATTCATCCCCACCAGTATGAACTAATATTTAAGGCAAATTCTACATGGGCCGCATCTTTAATTTGCAGCCTCTATGCTCCAATACTCCAGTTTGACCATCATCTCTGATGGGTTCTCGGAGATAGAAATAGAAGCAAGGAAAAGCTATAAGGATAGTTATTCCTTCCAAATTGCAATTTTAGTTCATGTCATTCACACATTGTTCTTCAATGGTTCAGAAGCAATTCTTTGCTGGATAATCCATGTCAGCTAATAATACAATTAAACTCTTATGGTAAGAGATCTAAGAATCATGGAGGAGCACCGAAAAAAAAAATTCTGTGTCCTTATCCAAGAAAGAAAGATTAGCTAGAACTCATGAATAGCGTATAAGTAGGGCCAGATGGGATGAAGCTTAGATGCTTTTGGCCTTTTTCAGAGCATTTTAATCAAGCAGTAATCAGAATGATTCTCAAAAACAAAAATCCTCTCAAAACGTGTCACAAAAAATATTCCAAAGATCAATAAATTTCAGGAGAAACAAAGGAAATGGAGAATGAAAAAACAGGAAGATTTACCGGGAACAAATAACTGTAATAATCTTGTATTGTCAACATACTATTCCATGAGAAAAGGCAGCCATTTCCGAGAAGCCAACACACTACAATTGCAGTAAATCTTCCCTGGTATTCATTCACAAAGAATATAATAAAAACAATTAGGAAATTCTTTTGCATCAAATAAAGAGGCCTCACAGTAAATGAATCAAATAAAATATAACAGATTGCAAACCACAAACCTCAAGCTTTATGGGAGCCTCATTTTCACCCGTGTTTCCCATGGCTTTTTCCCTTCTTATCAAAATCTACAAATAGATAAACAATCCAACCTTAAAATCCCAGGATCATAATTCTTTGCAAATTCAGCAAATTATCTTCTAACTTGTTAAAATCCAGTATAAAAAAAAAAAAAAAAAGATGAATATGTGCTTGTAGTGCAATTAGCAAGCAACCAACTTGAGGGTGGTGCCATGATCATGCTTTAGGAAGGTGAAAATCCGAAGTTAGCACCCACTCCTTACAGAGTCTCCCATTTGTAAGGACAGGGAGTAAAAGTAACATAAATACCTTGAATAAAAAAATACAAAATAAAAATTGCAATCTCCTCACTGGGATGATTCAGAAAAGACAGAGTATAACACAAATCAGTACACACCCAAATACAGTACATAAAACCTCCCTAAAAACATAAACACTACATTCAGAGAAGGCCCTGTTTGAAAGAGCCAAAGCGTTTTTTGGAAGTAGCCTCCACCCAACTTGCTATTGGCCATTGTGTTAAACAAAAAGGCGCTTTGGGGTAAAAACCCAATGCAGAGCCAAACAAGGCCATAGACTCCAATGTTTGATATCGCAGCTTCTGATGAAACATCGTCACAACCCATAATCTTATAAAGTCACTACCACATTTCCCAAGAACAACAAAAAAAATCAGAAATAAGAATAAAAAATAAAAACCCTTTAGTCTTGCAAATCAGATCACAGAATAAGATTAACGAAACTCAAATCCAACAAGAAACAAACATGGGCAGTCTTGTGATTGAAAGAAAGAAGAGAGCAACCATGAAAAACAAAGACAAAAGAAAGAGAAGAAAAGGAAGAGGATTAAAACGCACTCGAGGAAGAAGGGTATCAATATCTTGGATTGGTCAGTTCAGCTTTTCTTCTTCCGGAATTTAAACGCGGGAGAAAGGAGGAAGGAAGAACAGAGCGAACACTGACAACTAGTTACTCATAGGTGTCCAACTTCACAGAGATTCCAGAATCTCGCCAGATTCTGATGACTGTAGATCAAAAGCCTAAAAAAGATAAGTCTTAATGGGAATAAAATTCGCATGTGGAACAACGGGTTCGTTTCGATTTCGAAACGTTTACGTCTCCAAGGAAGAAGCTAGGGAAGATGATCCAACATTTCAAAACCCAATAAAAAAATAATAATAATAAATTAAAAATTAATTAAAATTACAATTAAAAAGAAACCCTAATTCTCTCGTAATCTTGACGTTCGGATTGGATTGATGGAGATATTTCTCTGTGGAGCTGGAAGCCTTTTTAGGCAAATAGTTGAGTGCCACGTAGGTGTCATTATGATTTGTTTTATATTATTAGAAGAATTATGAGAGAAAAGAGTACAAAGTACGCTTTCAAATCTTTCTACAATTACCCATGATTCTATTGTTGTTAGTGAATATAATATTATTTATCTGTATTGATCCTGTGATCTGGCTGTCGGTTTTAGATAATTGTGGAAGTCAAAATCATTGGGAATATATTTTATTTTATTAAAATTTAAAGTTAATTTTGCAAACTTGCAGTGGACTTATTTTTTGGACTTCTTTATGAAAGTGGTCTTTTTTGCACAAGTTGATCTATATAACCTTTTCTTTTTTAAAAATGAAAAAAAAAAAAGGTTTTTTCAATCATTTTGGACATGTCTATATCTTATCCCTGTAATGCACCTTTTTCAACCTTTTTAGCACAATTTCTCAAAAAGTTGAACGATTCACTTTTTTATTTTTTCATTTTTTAGTATTTTTAATTTTTTAATTTATTTTAGTGGCGATGAAGGATGTAAAACATCTAAATAAAAATTATATATATATATTTTTATTTTAGTGAAAGAAATCCAATGTTATATAATTAGAGTTAAGTGGTATTCGAAAAGAAAATTAGAGTAATTGCTTTAAAAAGTTAGGCATGATTTAATTAATATAATTTTGAGTTAAAAAATTCTTAAAAAGTTTGAGGACTTTTTTTTTCTTTAAATAAACTATCTTCAACTAAATCATTTTTTTTTAATTCTTGCATTGTAATGTTTCGTCCATAGCCTCTTTCAATGGTTGGATAAAAGGTTTTATATTCCAAAAGTTTTTTTTTTGTCAATTACAGTTTACAACTAGGAGGGAGGAGGTTCGATCCCTGCTCTCTCGTGGGGCAGGGAGACACCATCTCCAGTTGCTTAGAGCAGCTAGGGGTATATTTCAAAAGTTCATTCCACCATTTTGCTTTCCTCCGAGAATGATTTGTTCCATCGTGATTTAAAAGCTGGCAAGGCCAATAATGTTTTTTCCAAAAATGATGATTTTTGTTTTCTTTTTTGTTATATAATCTTTTAAATATTAGATTAGCTAAATTTTAACAATCATATGATTCATATCACATGTGAGATTCCTGAATTTTTAAAGCTTTTTTTCATTTATATTTGAAAGCTAAATTTTTCTAAACCTTCACAAGTTTACGATATTGTCTTGTCTTGTATAGTTGAGAAATAATGAATATGTGGAATTTATCTGAATTGTGTGAATGAAAATTAATGATAGAAATTGACAAAAAAAATGATTATTAGTTTCTTGACGAAAAGACCAACAAAAAAAAAAAGAAAAAAAAATTCTTAGTTGAAGTTAATAAGTTATCATCATAAAAATATAAAATTATACATAGATTAGGATTAGAACACCACCTTTGAAGGTAATCGTCCTAGTTTCAAATCTTACTAAAGCAAGCCACTTGCCATAGTTTTTTATTATTTTATTATATTTTAGTATGTCAACTTAAATTAAGAATTAATTAAAATAAAATAAGATAAATACTTATTGGTATTATTTGTGAAAGACAATATAATATAAATCATTAGATTAAGTTAGACTATAGCCGCCAACTTTGTTTCAATAAAGTAAAAAAATTATGATAAACCAAAAGCTTATGCCATAACATATTGAAAAAGATAATCATATTGATACTAAATTTATGCAACACGTCATGTTTGTTTGAGATTCTAGCACTTTTTTTTT